>JAYJMB010013008.1:0-11652 GCA_036873735.1 Pouteria campechiana
TTTAGGAATCAAATAGGTGCAAAAGATGAAGTATTAGGAGAATAAAATATGACATTTTGCATTCTCATCAAATAGCTAGATCAAGACCTGTATGGTATTAGAGCATGACAAAGTGGGAGCTCCACCATAGCATACTTATCATACTATATGTGTTGTAAGTCAATCATATTAGACAGTGACTAAATGAATCCTTGCTTCATCACTATATGAGCCCTATGGATTTTTAGTTCAAATAATACCCTTTGTAACTGGGAACTATATCATGTAGTTAAACTTGATGTTGCTACTTTAGCGTGTCATCCAAGAATCATGTATTATTTAATTTAACAAAGCATGTCTAGGAAAGCAATCAAATTGAGATGGATTGACATAAATGCCTAAGGAAAAATTATTTAGTATCACCCTAAGAGTTTGTGACTCATTGCCCGATTGATTATATTGGATAAGGTTTTAATGTAATCATGAGTACAAATGTGTTTAGAAACAACATACTCTATATTAATTACAAGAGAAATTAGATATGTTGTTAAATGTGTGATTAAAATGATTTGGGGTATGAATGAGATACAAAAGTTACAGTTTTATGTTAGTTGTATGGTAACTTAATATAACAATCATCATTGGTATCTTTTCCCATTAGGTCACACATTCCATTTACCTGTATGAAGCAAATAACCATATAAAACTTGAGAGATCAATTGCATAATATGTATAAGTGGAAGATATTATCTGTGAACAATGTGTCTACGTTGTAGTAGAAATTCAAGTGGGTCTTAGATTATGTAGTTGCATAAGTGAATGGATAAGTCTCATTCCTAGTAGGAGTTGTATACATAAAGATACTCCCTCTCTCTATATATTCCCTGTGGTTATTTTTGGAGAATCCATCAGTTCTAGTCCTAAGGTATTTGAAACATATAAACAATGAGAGACTCTGGCAACCAAACCTCAAAGTGAGAGAAAGGCTGGTAAAAAAAAACATTTCCGCATAATAAAGTATGTAGATCATCTTTAATTATCTATGTGATAATTCCCAACAAATTGAAAATGTACGCAAGTTGTCGAGCCTTAAAATCTCATTCTAAAATTGCTTATGCTACTAGATACTTTCGATTTATAGAGTTGTAAGAGGAAGAAAAACAAAAGGCCAGAAAAAGTCATAAACCCTTTATGGGTTGAGTTTACTCCAATAGCTTTATTCGAAGCTAAAACCTCCCTTCTTAAGAAGCATTGAGATTTTTCATAAATAAGATACTCTTCAACTTGTTTTTTCAAATTCTTGCCAATATAATATTTAGTGATTTTGAGAAGTATATATTCTCATATAATCAAACCCTATATCACAGGATAAACTTCTTAGTCTTAGAATAAGATTTTGATATTAAAGCATCACTTAGTAATGCAGTATTCAAAACTATAAATAATGAATTAAAATTTTTATTATTCCCATTTTGAGGTATTTTAAATGAAGTTATCTTTAATTTTATAATATAAGGAACTAAGAAACCAAGAAACTTGAATCAATCCAAAATATTGATCATAATTGTAACATCTAGGGTGTTAATTTTGGGTTAATTATGGACTTGATTTTTATTAGGACTATAAAGGCAATGATTTGAGATATGAAAAAATTCAGTTTGAAATAAAATGATTCAAGTATGTATGAATTGCATAAAAGTTTCCTTAAATTGTGCCAACTAAAATAATATGGGTATGATTAAGTGACATGATTACAAGTAAACAGAGGTAAAATTTTGGTGCCTTTTATGTTATTTTTTATGGAACAAATGATGGAAAAAGAATGGGGAAAGAAAGGTGGAAAAAAGATGAAAAAATCAATACAAAAAGGGAGCAATAAGCGGACACCACAGCATTGGACCGAAAAGAAGGGCCGCTATAGCCTAGGATCGACGCCGCGACATTGAATCGAAATGGGGGCAAGGCGGTGGCATCAAGTAAATTCCACATCGTGATGTAGAATTTTGACGTCACGGCATGGGTTGGTGATAAAAGTCAGAAAGGTGACTTTTTCAGCCTTTTTTCCATCCTGTTTTCCCCTGTTCCATTCTATTCTTTCTTTCCCTTTTGCCCTAGCTCTGTTACACTCTATTTCTTATCATTTTAGCTAGAAAATCATATTGCCTAGTCATCTAATCATGTGACATTTCATTTAAACCCAATTTTCATTTATTTGAACCATGGAACATGGAAGAAAATCTGATTTCCACCAAATGAAAGGAGCTATGTGGAGCTTGGAGCTTGGATTTTCGTTTAGGGAGGATAGCTACGCATGAAATTGAAGGTAAGATCATTTCACCAACCGAATTTTATAATTTTCAATTCCTAGGGTTTGGAACCCACTCGTAAATAGTAGATTTTAAGGAAAAATTGATATATATTATTATAAATTCATGGGGAATGATTTAATAGAAGATTATAGTACTTTGGCGTAAAAAATTATGAATTATACTAAAATTATGTTTTTGTGAATAGTAAAATTGGGTGGGTTTATGTTTTATATGTAATCATCATGAGGAAATTAAGTAAGACCTAGAATATAGTGTTTTAAGATTTGTTTAAAGGCAGAAAAGCTGAGTTTAGGCTATGATCTAAGTTGAAGCTAGGAAAAGGGCTGTTATGTATAAAGTGTTTAAATAGAGAATCAATTCAATTGAGGACTTAATCCAATTGGTTCCATGATTATTAAGTTGATAATCATGTTTTATGATGAGTTTGTATGATGAGAAAAGAAACTCCAATGAACACTTGTTGAAAAGATATCATTTAAATTGTGCCTATGGAAAATATTAGATGAAATGACTTTATGAGCCCTAAAGTATATGGGGTTTGATTTTAAGCCCTAAGGCCTAATAAAGAGAGATGAGAACTAATTCTTCATAGAGATAATTCATCTTTAATGAAGTTGATAGAGATAATTCATCTTTAATGAAGTTGTTAAATGATGATAATATATATATATATATATACACAAACTTGACTATGATATGTGTAGGACCATTGAACAGGATGAGAAGGCGTGGAACTAAAGATGTGGTGAGGTATTCATCAGTAAGGTAAGTAGGCGCTCCTGTTCTATTTAAATAAATATATAGGGATAATAGTTATCCCGTTGATTATATCTAGGCATGTATGTATAGATGGAGATAGTGGATATCCCATGATTTCTAAAATGTTAATGTTTATTTAATTTTGTAAACATTTGAAAGTTAGGGATAGAGAATATCCCATGAATTGAATTAATTGGTGTTTGTTTGAAATATGAGCATGTGATTGTTGGAGATAAAAGTATCCCACATCTTTGTGTATAAGAATACGTATTCTTATTTATGGGTGTGTGAATGAATGGGATGTAGGATATCCCGTCATTGTGTATAAATTGATAATTGATACAATATGTGAATGCTTGGTTGAATAAGGGAAACAGATTCCCTTCTGTGTTACATTAATTGATGTTTATACTATGTATCTGAAAGTGTAGGGACCTTGTGTGATAAGTGAATAATTGTATATATGGGTGGAATGTGAAGCATTCCGTGGTTTGTATTAGAACTAGTGGTATGATAGAAATGATGTGATGTGAGGTGCTTGGAGGATATGCTTATGATTATGATTGCATACACCTAAAGGGCATAGTATATTATAGTGAATTGATAAAAACTTGAGCCTCCTAGATATATATTTATGCTATGATTACTTTAATATCTTGTATACATGTTCAGATCTAGAACATGTGATTTTTGATTAATTATCATTTTCTTTGTTGTGCCTACTTACTGAGTTACTCAGACTCATGCCTTCTTATTCTATGTTTTTAGTTAACAGGACATATAAAGAATCCCAACTGTTGATTAGGGCTGAAAAGCAAAAGTAGAAGACATTTGATGGTATGATAGCATGTGGGGATTAGAATCCCATGGCATTCTTGTATCATGGTATAATTATAAAGTTCATGATGTATTGTATAATTGTAGTTTAAAAAGATTTCAATGATATATGGCATGTTATAGTAAATCATTTAAGATATTGTGATTGAATGGTATGATTCTAGCGAGAGATATTGCTATCATGACATGGTTCCAATCTTCATCTTCATTTTCCAATAGCTATAATGCTCTCCATCAAAATGTGAAGGTCTGGTAGTTGATTGACCTTCCTTGATTCCACCAAAATTATTTGCCATGCAAAATCACACTTAGGTAGAGATAAAATTGTGAATCCCAATATCAGTGCCCTGCTCTGATACCAATTGTAGGTCTCATTCAATCTATAGCAAAATTGGATTCCAAGAGGTGTAGGGAATACAAACGCAAGTGTAGAAAATAATTGTGATGGAAGAGCACAAACACACAATAATAAAGAAACAAGGATTATAGTGGTTCGAGCCCTCTCTTGGCACCTACTTCACTCTCTAAGGTTTTCCCAACCTTGAGTTCCATTATAACCCATGGAATCACAACCTTCCTTGGTTTTACGAGCTAACCAAGAACTCAACACTGGTTTTACGAGCTCACCAGAAACTCTACAACTGTTGGTTTTCACTGAACTCACCAACAACTCATACAACTTGGTTTCTCAGGAGCTAACTAGTAACTCAACCTTTTCATGTATACATATACAATAAAATCCCTCTAACTAGGCCTGAATATACAAACAGTTTAAGGTCAAATAATAAAGATAAAATATTAAGCTCACAGTGTTTTCTAATCTCCCTTGATGATTAAGTGATGAATCTTTGAAACTTTTTGTTCATTGAAGCTTGTTGAAGAGGATGCACCTTTTCAGACTTTGAGTTCTTGTGTTTGTTTCATGTTTAATTTCTCAAAAGCCTCTCTTTCTTTCTTTGAAACTCTTATTTATAAGTTTTATTTCAAACTAGCCATTGTTTCCTAAATTTTTCAACTATTGCAAATGTCTCATCATAAACCATACGGCGTTGTCTTGTTGCACTGTTTCGGAGTCTCTGAAGTGCACTTCGCGAATCCAAAGCTATGTATTGATCATCCAAAGTGAGTGTTTTACACCTTCGAAGTACTTGGATCATCTCTGGATCATCCAAAGTCATAACTTCAGATGCTCCTGCCCCAATGGCTCTTTCACACCTTTGGAGCTTCTTCTACATTCGAAGCTCCTATCTTCTCATCTCTGAAACTCTCTTCTTCTTCAACTCCGAAGCTTTCTCTTCTCATGCCTCCGAACTAATGGCGTCGCCTCCAAAGCTTCCTTCTATTCTTCTCCGAAGTTTCCTTTCTTCGTTAACTCCAAATTCAGGCTATTGCCTCCGATGCTTGATAGCATTAAAGCTTGTCTTCTCAAATCTGAATTCATGTTGTTGCCTCTGACACTTGACAGTGTTAAAGCTTGTCTTCTCAACTTTGAAACTCTTTGACTGCGAATTTCCTTCTTCTCAACTCCGAAACTCTTCTTTTTTACTCCGAAGCTTCTTCTACTTAACTTTGAAGCTACCTCCAAAACTGAAAATCTTAGCAACATAATTATTAGTTTAAATCAAGTTATTAACTAGTTTTGTTGTCATCAAAACTAGAGTCTTGACTCAATAGCAATGGTAGCATCCTGCATCGACCATGGTATGCAATGGTTAAAACGCATAGGGTGGGGGTGTTGGGTGTTACAGTAATATTATTAATCAAAGATTTAGTCTTAGGCTTAAAAAAATATATTATCCATGTTGCATAATTTTATTGCTAGAATAAAAATAATTAAATTCTTTAAAATTATTTAGATATATATCCCAAGCAACAAGGCAAAAGTCATTAATGTTCTTTACAAGTCTTTAAGTAACAAGGTTTTTTCCTTGCTTGGCATGGTCAAATGATGCTCTAACCAACTATAATTAAGGGTGTAAATCAATTTTTTTCTAACATAAACCTGATAAGCTTAACCTGAGAATAAATCAATTTGGTTTGGGTTGGAACAGATTGAACTTGGGTTATAAAAGTAATTTGGAAAATTAGGTTAGTGTGGGTGGGGGTCTATCAGCACAACTCGATTTCCATATATTTAGAAAAAATAATCTACTACAATCATTGTACCTAGCCACATCCCATTGCTTTTTTTCATTAATTCTTTCTGTTGTAAAGAATTCTATTAGTTTCTTCCATACTAACATTGATTAATTAGAAAACAAGCCTCCCTTTTCGCTCTTATTAAACATTAATGTTACATTATAATAACTTGGGAATATATTACAAATACTTTCTAACATGATAATTAGCTCTACGAGAATCTTTCTTGAATTTTGCTTAGCTTTCGAATCTTTATCAAATTATATCAAATTAGGGCAATTTGAAAACTATAGGACGTGAATACCTCAAGGCAAAAGTAAATACTATTATCAAAGTTCCATTTTACACTATAACTAATTAAAAAAATACTTGAATAAATCATATATTGTATATATTTTTAATATGTGCGATATTAGTCCATCACACATGTATAGTATTGTTGGTCCCTTGTTGGATGGTAGCTCAAAAGGGGAGTTGAATTAAGCTTTTAAAAAATTTTGGTTAATAACTTGAGAGATGTGCTTAAAATAAAATAAAGTAAAATTCATAACATATATGCACAAGATTTTTATAATAGTTAAGCCTTTCTGGGGTTCTTACTCCACTTCTCTAAGTCAATTACTCTACTGAACTCGAGTTCCACTAAACACTTATTAGTTTTACAAGTTCACCAACAACTTACGGATTTTCCAAACTCATTAAAAACTTTTACACATTGGTTTCCAAGCTCACCAATAAACTTATACATGTTAGTTTCTAAGCTTACCAATAAACTTATTAGTTTTTTAAGCTAACTAGAAACTTTTACAAATTGTTAGTTTTCAGAGCTCACCAACTAACTCACTAGTTTTCCAAATAAAAATGTACAGATTAATGTCTCTTACTTAGGCAGACTTGTATGAAAATTAAAGCTCAAATAAATAAATAAAATATGCAATAAGATCAGATTTATCAAACTCCTTTGAAGAGGAAGCGGATCTGACTTTGAATGCTTTGGCAGTGTTGAAGCAGTTGGAGTTGAACAATGGAAGATCTTGAATACTCTTTTTGAATGCTTGAGCCAGATGATTTTGTGTTTCTTTGATATTTTGTGTCTTATTTTAATCATCCTTTTATAATCTTTAAGAGAAAATTTAGCTGTTACAACCTTTAGCAGCTTTTTTGAATATTTAGTAGGGTTGGTACAAGTTTCTGTATTCTGTCGAGCTTTAGAACTTCTGAGTTAAGTTTTCTGAACTTCTGACATTCGATCCACCACTTATAAGAGTTTCTAAACTAGTTCTTCAGAACTTTTGAGATAAGTATTTTCTTAGTAGCATACTCTCAAATTCTTTGAAAGTTAATCTTGCTATCAATGGTCATATTTTGGACTTCTGAAGAGCTTCTAATAAAATTTTGAGATATTTTTGAAGCTCAAATTTTGTTTCTAATATATTTCTTTGGGTCTTATCATTTAGAAGATGCCTCTGAAAAACTTCTAGGTTGTTTCTAAAGATCTTCTAAGTAAAATGTTAACATTTTGAATTGCTTCTAACAAGATTCTGATTGTAGATATTTCTTCTGAGTTAACTCTAAGGATTGAATTCAGCATCTGACATTGTTGTCTTTTTGAAGTTGCTCCTGATGGCATGTTGTATTGTTTCTTAAAGTCTTCTAAAAAGGTTCTAACTTTATAAATTTTCTCTAGATTAATTCTTTATGACCATTATCAGTCTTTAGAAACATTTCTGAGACTTGGAAGCATTTCTGAGGTTCTTCTGAAGAACTTCTGAACGCAGAAAATTCCTTTAAAGTGGATCATTTAACTTCTGACGTATTTCTGCAGTTTGAAAAAACTTTTGCACAACCTCTGAAGTATGATATCGCTACACCTTAACACTGAGGAAGTTCTGAGCTATCTCTAATAGGGTTCTGAAGTATGCTTATGAGCTTTACGACTTAGCTCCAAAGTAGTTTTGAGTTACACTAATTACTTCTGACCTCTTTTGAGCTCTTAGGAGCTTTACGTCATATCTCTAAAGGAATTCTTACATACTTCTGAAGAAGTTTTGAATTAGTTTTTTACTACTTTTGAACTTTTGAGCTTCACGCCATGTCTCTAGAAAAGTTCTGATATGCTTCTGAAGGACTTCTAAGTAATTTTTATTTGAGCATTCCTTTTAAATTATCTTCCTTTAAAGGATTAATGTAATAACCTTATAATTAACATTATTTATTACTTACAGTTATTCTCCTTAATTTGTTTTGATATATAAATAATGCATCACTTAGAAAGTAACCTATTGGTACCTTAATTCTTCACTCATTTATTTGTTTATCATCAAAACTAAGTTATTTAATCTCGTTCATCATCAAAATCAAGCTTAGTAAAAAGGTTATACTTAATAAGTATAACATAAAATAGAGGTGGTTGATTAAACTATTTGCAATAGTAACTATCTTATTAGATTTTTTATTTATTTTTTAAAACTCTAATCATCAACCCAAAATTAATCTGAATCGAACCCAATTTTATACGATTCACTTAGGGTTATGGTGAGAAATTTATAATAGGATTAGAGTTAGAATTAGGTTAAGATTTTATAAATAGAATTAGGGTTGAGTTGATCAAACCAGACTCAACCCCGCCCAACTTAAGTCTGATTTGGCCCCACTGTGGAATTCAAGTACTTTCGAAAAAGTACTATTGTAATAGAATTTTAGTAAAAAATACTTAAAGTAAGATATTTTTAAAGTAAGTGGTTATACTATTTAACAGTACTTTTAGTATTAAATATTTATTTAACAAAAATATGATGAAAGTAATTTTATTATGCAAATGAACAAAAAAGGCAACAGAATTATACTTTAACTTCATCACTATTCATCTTTAAAATAATTATGCAAACGACCAAATCTTGAAAACTAATTTTAAAAAAATATAAAATATTATTTATTTATTGATTATTTCAAAGTAATTGCATATAAATCTTAGCACCATTTTTATAAATTTTGATTTAATATATGATTAATATTTTCATAAATATTTTTTTTGAAAATATTGTAAAGAAGAAGTTTTTTTGTATTTCACTTTGCTATTTCAAAAGTGTTTTCAATGTCTTTTATGTTTTTGGCCTAAAAATACCGAAAGTGCTTTACGCATATAAAATTACGAAAAGGACATGCTACTTCCCATTCTAATCTATTTGGTAATAGAAATACATTTTAAATATTTTTATTATCAAACATATTTATATCTTTATATACAATGTTTACGTATGTGTGTGTGTTAATCCATGTACCGCACCCATAATTTCTGAATCCTTCCACCTTTCAAAATCCAATATCCCTAAACATTCCAGCATTCCTCTTTACAGCTCATCCTTGATGAGGCTTAATTCCAGGGGTAGTTGAAATATCTGCCACTGAATCAATTTTTGGGGACCAATTTCATCTAAGAATAAAAAATTTAAGTAGACGTTGGAATGATCGGCTGTCGTGAACGGAAAGGGACAGGAGTCGCGCGGGAGAAGAATTTCAGTTTTGGTTTTTAAGTCTTTTTTTTAACTTTCAAACGCAGAAGCTAATTTCATGCGATGGGGAGAAGCACCAAATTCTAACTTCTCCCAAACCGCTCTAAGTTTAGCTTCAGCTGCGGGAGAGAGAAGTGCTTCGGTATTTCGGCCAAACCATCCAAAAATGAAATATAAGCGCTTTTACGGTTTTGGAAGGGCTTCCATGGCACACAACCATGGGGCCAAATAGGCCCTTACGCCACTGACTATAAATGGTGTTGGCCTTCGGAGCAGCTGCACTATCCGGAGTTTCCACTTTTAAATAACTCAACCTTGCATTTGATTCGGGCCTGTGATTGTATTTTCACAATCGCCATGGCAGAATGAAGTGTGCTCTGCTGTGCAGATGCTTGAATTCCCACTTCACATCCAATTGTAGTCCAAATGGAATCGCCTGTCAATGGAATTTAGTAGTAATTACAACCAACATTATTATAATTGCGTGTGCGTATTTTTTAATATGTCGTTGTTAAGTAAAATTTTAATTTCAAACAAATATAAAATATCCATTTAAAGTATTTTAAGTTACAAATTTTATCAACCCAAATAGATCTAATACAACTCATAAGTTTTAGGGGTCAGCTTAAAATCAGAATGAAATTTCAAAAATAAAGCTAGAGTTGTACTGTATTTTTTACTTCATCCCGATATGCCTGACCTTAGTTGTACTACATCTATTTGTATTATATTTTTTTATTTTTTTATGCGTAACAAACATCAATCCAAGTTCCTGTTTTATGTTTTTAATATAAATTAAATTGTTGCCAATGTTATTTACATTGCCGAGACAATTAACTGTTCCTTACTAAAAAATTGTGGGAGACCTTTCCAATTGTAATTAAGCAGGCCAAATGAATTTTTCAAGGGAAATCTGTGGTGCTAAAGAAACGCCAGTCTAAGCTTGATTCGGCCTGTGGCTGCCGATTACCAGCCCAGGGCCCTAGCCAAGGTTGTTCTAGGAAAGTTTTTTCTCATATTTTTAATTAATTAAATATCTATTTCCTTGCATTGATTTCACTATATAAAGTTAAATTTATATTTTATTATTATCTATTTTCTTAAAAAAAAGTATATTTTGACACTGAATAAACTCCTGAATCTTGACTATCCATCTTGTGGATATAAAAACGATGGCCGAAGATCCTTACAGATTGAGTTCACATCATATTCGATGGTCAGGATTAGCTGGATCATCTGACTTTCAAAGTTAACGAGGCCACGTTTGCCAACATCTACCATAGAAATTACATCGAGGAGAAGCGGAATTTTTCCTGACACCAAGAATATTTCTCTCTGGAATCTCGACCGTTCATCTGATGATTTAATAAATTTGAAGGACTATAATTATATATTGAGTTTAAATAACATTATATGTTCATTTTTTTCCATTGGAACTAAATTTTAAAGGTCCAGATCTTTTCTTTGTGGTCCATGGCTACTGAAATCTACCATAGACAATGCACCGAGGAATAACAGAATATTACCGTATCTGACTAAGACTCTAGCACTCCACCGTCGCTTGATACTCAGGTGGGGAAGTATGGCAAATACACAGTTACTTCCAAATTCTTCAAGAAAATAACAAAATGCTCAAATTTAACCGTCCATGATGATAATTCAAGCTAATTAAAGATATATATTCCATAAAAAGATTGAAATAAGACATATTAACTCTGATTAAGGAGCACATGTTTACTAGATCCAAACCATTGAATCTTAATAAAATAAAACAGATAATCAATCTGAAATCCATTAGATTTATTTTCCAACCATGTGTATCTGGGCCAAAAATATAGACGTATTTATTTAAGCCATCTGCAAAGATGACGCCGAATTTCTTGGTGCATGAGTATCATCTGCAAACTCCTTTAGTAGCGCCATAAATTTTTGATTTGGAAATTAGGCACCCTAGGGCTTCATCTTCATCGCCACCTGGATTCGGCAACTCTGTTCGTTCGTCGCTCTTCTGCCTGTCTATGCAGTGGTGAGTAACCTGCTTTCTTCAGCTAAATATCTCTAGTAGCCGGTGCCGTAGCAGAAGCTTTCCCTGCCCA
>JAYJMB010013008.1:11752-31649 GCA_036873735.1 Pouteria campechiana
TGCAGTGGTGAGTAACCTGCTTTCTTCAGCTAAATATCTCTAGTAGCCGGTGCCGTAGCAGAAGCTTTCCCTGCCCATTATCGTCGCTGTCGGCCCAGCTGTATGCGTTTGTATTTCGTGCGCTTGTTTCCAGCACGATTTTAGTTGCCTTATGTGGGAGTTATATGGGAATTTCGATGTTTTATTCAAAGGGATGCGTTGCAGTTTCAATTGCTTTGATGATTCGAAGTATTGGTCCTGATCTCCATTCACTTCTTGGAGCTTCCAGCTGTGTCATTTGCATGCAACGGGGATGCAAGCTATTCATAATTCTAAAATCATGTTTTGGGAAATTGTGTAAAAAATTATAAATTTACCATTTTCGCTGTGTTTGTAGTCAATTTAAGAGGCATAAGCACTAAAACATACAGTTCGGTATTTTCATGGAGGAATTGTTGCGCCATGCATCTGTTGAATTTATTTGTTTATGCATCTTGGAATTGCAGCTCGTATCCTAGCTATCTTTTCATTGAGGAGTTTTGCTTTTGGTTGTTCGGTTAATTTGAAACAATTAAAAAGCCAAAAATGGGGAGATTATCGTGCTAGGTCTCTTCTCACCTATTTGATGAGCTTGACTAGCAACCCTGTTGTTTCTAACTCAAGTAGAATCTGATGAAATTGCACTCGACCACTTTGACAGATTAAGATTGCACTTCTATGTCTTTCCTAATTCTTGTATGTTTAACTAAGTCGTTGAAATTATGTTCTTCTAAGCATATTCATGCATGCAACTCACCAAGAAAAGCAAAATCACAACCATCATCATTGTCATCACAGAAACATTATTCTAACATATTGGGGTCAGCGGAAGCAAAATCCAAATAATTTTTTCACCTTATAAGAAACGTCATTGTGCTGCCTTGCATTCTATTATTGGCTTATTTTAAGTTCCCTTTGCCGCTTTCTTTTCTGTTGTTTTTTCAACTCAAATGTTTTTGGATGTTTTTATGCTGCATTGGCCATTGTCTTGCTTCAACAATCTGAATTCTCTGTCTCTGTTGAGCAGGGAATTACACGTCGTGATCCTGCAGTTACAGTTCTTTTATCCACAAAGTCTCAATGTCGAGGATTTATAATCTTTGCACCAGAGATACTACCTTCCAGCTCCCTCATGCGGGGTTTAACATCAGTAAGAGGTCAGCCTGATGGTTAAATTTCCAGATTATCTTGTTTAAGTGTATTCATTAGTTTTTTCACTTGTCTTTGTGTTTATTTTTACAAATTTCCATTTTTGTAGAAACTGGAGTTGTATGGTTAAATAGAAATCCAACATGTCCTTGTTCTAGCTGTTTGTCTTTGTAGGTTTATTCATGTCGAATAGTTCTTCATCAGGTCTGACAAAAAGAAATCTATGTATGGCCATAGTTTTGTCTTTCCATATTCCTTTTTTGTTGAAAAGTAGAAAATGTTATTGTGGAAAACAAAGATTGAGTGTGGGTGCCTGCTAATTCGTTAATTGACCCTGTCGCTGGCCCTCCACATTATCATGACTAAAGCAATCAAACATGCAAAAAGCAAAGGTGTTCTTCACTCAGCCATTGATGTCCTACCTTGTTAAAGCCTAGTCAATGAGCACAAAAATAGTTTTTTTTTTTTTTCATTCCTTTGCAGCAGACCCATTTGCAGAATCCTCCATTCCCCCTTCCACAATCTCCATTTTCTTTGAAATGTCATCTTCCAATGGCTCATTTTTGGATGTTTGATTGTCCTATAATTGAACTTTGACATTAGATGTGATTTGATGGATCATACTTATTTTGTCTAATCTCCATTATAAGATAGAGAGGAAATGGCCAGAAATGTGTTTCAGATTTTTCCATTGCTTTAGTTGATGCATGTTAGGCATATGTTAGATGCATCTTCCATATATGTCAAGCTCTTGTTTATGTATTCAGTCATTTAACTATTCAATCCCAACATCTCTTCTTTGTAAAAGTAACAATTTGCTGTTGTCATGTTTACAATGCTTATTGTTATCTCTCTTTCTTCTTGTCCTCTCTATTCATTGCTTTTCTGTGTTTTCTTCTGAAAATTGCAGGAGAAACAGGAGAAATGGAATTTGTAAGCCCCCACGATGTGCAGTCATTAGAAATAATCATCTTGTGATGCGAAGTTTTGAAGCCAAAAACAGGTTAGATCTATAAATCATGACTTGATGCTTTCTCATATGCCTATATCATTGGATGCGTAGTATTGACACTTTGTCCAACATTCAGTTACTGATTACTGAGTTTTGCTTGTGGTTTTTTAAATTTGCAGTGGATTTAGGCATGGCTAGGATAAATAATGAATCACAGGCAGGGGAATTATGCATTTTAATGATTTATTGAATTATTTAAAAAAACTGTTTCTTGATTTGTTTTTCTTCAATTTAATTGATCGAAGTATAAGTGTGAGTGTGAAGATCAAACCTTGGTCCTGATTTTACTTCCTAAAAGGCTGAAGGTTGAAACAAGTCTAATGAAACTTCACCAATCCCTCATGATGCTTGATCAGAGCACCTTTCCAAGCTCAAGTTGAAGACGAGTAAGTTGCAACTAAAATTTAAAAAGCCCTATGCCATTTCCTTGTTCAAAATAGCTTATTAGGTAAAGATTTCCCAGGAAGTAACTTTAGAGGAAGCCCTCACCGGAAAGCCCTCTCTGTAATTAAGCCTTTAAGGGAAAGCTTTGTAGTAAATTATACTGTAATTGTGCTTTTTAGGCAGAAACAACTTGACTCCGGCTAGCCTTAGAAAGAGAATTTTTAATTTTGTAAAAGGCTTTGTTTCCTGAATGACTTACTTGGATATTGATCCTTACTGAATGTTCAGAGAAGTCAAAAGCAGCTTCCTATTTCTTTGAAGTAGCATCCTAGAGCCAAGAAATTATTACAAACATGCCCCATAAAAGTTAAATAATTATTTCAAACATTGGAAAGACAAAAAAAAAAAAAAGTTTAGTCTATTAGAGGGATTGCTCTCATCTCTGTCTAAGAGCCTTTGCCTTTTGAATATATCAGGTTCCAAATGCTTGTTTATGTTGGCTGCTCATGGATCTTTGTCTTTGCAGGACACAAGTAGACGATATAACTAAGCTTAGGTTGATCACGGCGATCAAGACCCCATATTTGCCAGATGGTAGATTTGACCTTGAAGCTTATGATGTGCTGATGAACCTGCAAATTGCAGATGGCGCTGAAGGTGTTATTGTTGGGGGCACAACAGGTGAAGGCCACCTTATGAGCTGGGATGAACACATCATGCTTATTGGACACACAGTTAATTGCTTTGGTGGGGCTATAAAGGTGATTGGGAACACTGGAAGCAACTCAACAAGAGAAGCAATCCATGCAACTGAGCAGGGTTTTGCTGTTGGCATGCATGCTGCCCTTCACATCAATCCTTACTATGGGAAGACATCCTTGCAGGGGCTGATATCTCATTTTGAATCTGTTCTTTCTATTGGTCCCACAATCATTTATAATGTCCCCTCAAGGACCGGGCAAGATATTCCTCCTGCTGTGATCGATAGCCTTGTGCAACACTTCAACATGGCTGGTGTCAAGGAGTGTGTGGGCAATGACCGGATCAAAGAGTATACTGACAAAGGTATGGTGATATGGAGCGGCAATGATGATCAGTGCCATGATGCCAGGTGGGCGTATGGAGCTTGCGGGGTCATATCAGTTGCTAGCAACCTTGTTCCAAGATTGATGCGAGAACTCATGTTTGGAGGAAGGAATCCTAGTTTAAATTCAAAGCTCATGCCGCTGATTGAGTGGCTATTCCGGGAGCCGAACCCTATTGCTCTGAACACTGCCTTGGCACAACTTGGAGTGGTGAGGCCAGTTTTCCGGTTACCTTATGTTCCGCTGTCACATGGACGGAGGGTGGAATTTGTCAAAATTGTCAATGATCTGGGGCGAGAAAATTTTGTTGGAGACAAAGATGTACAAATTCTTGATGAAGATGAATTTATTTTGGTGGGCCGGCGATAGTGGATATTTCCTTGTTTGAAGCGAGTGTGGCATGGACTATACTCAGTTACTTACAGTCAACCAAACTACTTTGTAGGAGAAGCAAGATATATGAATATCTGGGATTACTCATGCGTAGGAGTTGTGAAAACGTGCAAGAGCTTACTTCTTCAGTCTTCTGTTGAGCGTGGGGTTGCAGCTGGAGATATTTGCTAGTAGTTCCGTTTGAAGTTTTTGTATTATCTAACAACTGAGGTATGTATCATTTGTTCAATTTTGAGTTTTTGCATTAGCATGATGCTATTTGTGGAATGGGGATTTTAAATTTTGTTTCCCCCTTATGCGTGGTTCTATCTCTAATATTTATAAAAAATGGAAGTTTTAGAGCATTTTTCTTGCAAATGAAGTTTGTAAAGTAGGTGTATTGTTTTGAGATAAAAAAGGGGTAAAGGCTTCTTATAGTGAAAGGGATGTATGAAGCCATTTTTTCACTACCCTGTTTTGATGTTATATATGTCTAATTACTTATTTTTTTTCATTTGATTATTTATCTGTTTTGAGATAATATCAACTCTCTTTTTACCCTATTCTTACCTTTTTTTTAACGTCTCTTTTATCCCAACCAGGCTCACCTCCTGCGTTGAAGGTAAAAAATAAAATAAAATATAAAAAAATTATAAAAAATCGGCTTTTACTAAAAATGTGGGTGTAAAAGAAGTGCAATGAAAGGCAGAAAAGATGGGTCTTCTTTGAAAAAATTATGCTGAAGGATGGAAAAGATAATGTTGAAAAAAAAGAGACTGTTTTCGATGAGAGGAAGTTAAGTTGTCAAGTGACATGAATGGAAAAGATGGGTAAAAAACTTATATATCCCTTTTCCTAAGCATAAGAATTTTATTTTATGCCTATACATCAGTCTAGATTCGAAAATATGGGCAGATGGTGTGTTAGTTTTTATACGACGGAAAGGATTTGGTCCGCTATGGAACACTTTCGGTGGTGGCCCGAGCCCAGCCCTATAACTGTTGGCCTATGGATGGTGTGGAGGGAGTAGGGGTGCAAACCAAGCTGGGTATAGTTAGGTTAGAGTGAACCCCAACTCATTTTTTAAAATCTCAACCTTAATTTTACTACTTTTAAAACCTCAATCCTAACCTTAGTGGTTGGGGTTGGGTTAATATTCGGGTTGAAATTTAGGGTAAATTTTAAATTAAAATTTAAGTTGCTTGTACCATTTTTAAAACCTCAAATCTCCCTATTGGTTGGGGTTGGGTTAATATTCAGGTTGAAATTTAGGGTAAATATCAAATTGAAATTCAAGTTGGTTGTAATTTTTTCTTCAAAATTTTATAAATTTATAAATTTTATTTTAAATCAATATACAAACCCAAGAAGTTAAATAAGTATATTTGATTAGGGCTATTTTTTAGGTAAAAACTCTTGCATACAAGTGCTCAGAATACAAAGTTATTAAATAAATTAATCAACTTAATTTTACATTAAGGCTTAAATGTATGCTTGAGGATGCAATGAGCTAAACCAAAGTTGAATAACTTAATTTTTGCTTAATTTAATTATTCAGAAATGCTTGTCAAGGTTAAGTTTGAAGTCTAACTTCCAAATTTAGACTGAGAATCAGTTTATTAGATTGACTTTGAGTTTGAATACAAGTTATGTCAAGCTAATATGAATTAATATATTTATTTAATATATTATTATAGCATATTAAATAAAAATATAAAATCCATTTACATCTTGTAAATTCAAAGTTGGGCTCCACTTAACCCTGTTTCTAAATAAGTTGGAGTTCAACCCTAATTTTGAATTTTTTAAGGTTTGGTTCATTAGGCTCAAGTTCAAACCATATCACATTACACCCTAGGAGGGAGTCAAAGACCGCAAATCGGGTCAAGTTATATTGGATAGGGTTAATTCAATAATCCAACCATGGCTTTATTTGCAAAAATTCCAACCCAACTCCATTTTTAAAGATTTCAGGTTGGATTCATATTAGTTTTAGGTTGACTTTATAATTACATATTTAACTTATTTAATATATCAATCCATTGCAATAATATATGTATAAAAGATAAATATGGATACATTAATGTTGAAAACAAAGATATAAAGGTTTGGTATGTGCGGCATTGGCTTGTAAAAGAGGAGTGAAGGCGAGATTTTAAACATGTATTCCAATTCCTAATGATGTAAGGTGGGTAAAAAATCAAATTGGATTTTTTTTAAGCTGTTAACGAATGGATTAGGTTGGATCAATCACCTTGCAAAAACCTTAATTTATTTGACTTAATTTTTAAAAGGGATTACATTTTTCAACTCAAACAAACCCTAGCAAAGAAAAAGGAGCCTCATCTCACCTTAAATTCAGGTTAGGGTGGTTCGCGTTTGAATTGACCCGACCCAAGTTACACTGTAGAAGGGAGGTCAGGTGGGTTTGTACGCATCCTGACATCCTCTGATCTAGGCAATTATGCCTGGCAATTCAGGGTCAGTATTTTGTCTATTTGGAACCCGGGTTCTAGACAAGCCTTGCCCTAGAAATGTTCAGTGCAGACCTCGTCGAGAGCAGAAACGAGCATAAAATAAAAAGATGCCTTTAAAATCGTCTTTGGCAGCTTGTAGAGTCGCTCATCGAAAAAAGAGATAGGCATCCATTACATGTTTGTTATGTGGCCTTGAAACGCAGGATTGAAATAGAAGTAGGCGGTAACGGAAATTGTAGAGATATCAATTTAATAGAAGAATATTAGAAAAAACAAACCTGCATCTATTTGATGTTCTGCAAATCACCACAGTTTTCATTTTAATTGCTGGGAAACGTTGATCAATTTCTGTAATCTTTGTCGAGAGTGGATTTGGTTGTCCACATTTCGGCTTGATTGATCGTTTCATTTCATAATTTTTGGGAGAAACCAAATCTATCTCATTTATTTTGGTTACTTCAACAGTCCAGAAGCGAAAGTGGGAAGTCATAAAGATCAATGAGTAAAATCATCCATTGGCCGTCCAATGGTTAGGTTAGAGAGGTTTCTGAGGTCGATTTAATGTTTTCCATTTAACTCGTCATCCTGACCAGCCTTAGACTCTGTTCTTTGTCGGACTTGGCCAGCTCAACTCAAATCCAAATCTCCGAAATGCTTGGTCTTTCAGCGCTAGTGGGGATAGACAATTCAGATTTATCTAAATCGTATCAATATACCTCCTCATTAGAGCTAACGTATGAACACTGAGCAGCCTACTCTAGTAATCTGACGGCCCCACCCTAACAACATTAGCCCTATGGCAGCTCTCGGATAGCTTAACTTGCCTACCAGGCTGGTAGACTTGTCATGGGCTTGCAGGATCAAAACATGGTGGATGGGCATCTACACAATCATTCTATGGCCGAGCCTGTCTGACCTTGTCCTTGCCAATAGACTCTTGAAATCTAACATAGCTTCCCTGTTTGACTTTTCCGAAGTCTAACGAAGCCTGCCTGGTTTTGTTTTAGCCGCCTAGACCTTTTGTAAGTTTGAGATACTTTCATTAGCTACGAAAGCAATGCAGCCAACCATCTTATGATCTCGGATTTACAAACCCCAATTCGCAGCTGCAAATGATAAAGATCCAACCAAGGAAAAAAGAAAATAAAATAAAGTTACTGTAAATGGAAGGCCGACACGTTCATATAATTCATCTTCCATAGCAGCTCACCACTAAAATAAACAGAAAAATGGGCAGTTGGTGCACAGTTTCCGAATAAAAGAAAAGAAAGAAAAGAAAAAACAGATTCTCAGTTAAATATCTAACGAATAATAATTCAAGCTTATTCTCTACCTATGATAACATCTTATGCGCTAAACAAGTTAGAAAGAAAATTATCCCATATCTTTTTCAACCCCCCAAAATTCAAATCAAAAAGAAAAAGAAGAAGGAGAAGAAGACATAAAGAGAAAGAGTTCAGTTCTCGATAGAGGCATCGCCGCAGCTCATTTCATCAAGGTGGGAGAATTTCTTCTTCAGCTCCGAAAGCAACGCTTCGTTTTCTTCGCCAAGGAGCAGAGCCTTCCTCCGCAGCCTCTCATTCTCCTCGATTATACATCTGTTTTCCAAGTACAGCTTTATGTTCTGCAGCGCTATTTCGGACCCTCTTCCTGATGTTGCTTCTGCCGACGCTCTGTCGTTCATTTAACAGACTTACTATCGTATTTGCAAGCTGGGAAAGCAAAAGGCAAAAGGAAATGAAAATACAAGAACCATGAATCATCATCATACATCATACCTCATTGCGATCCTGATTCGAACCTTAGATCGCTTGGGTCGACGACGGTGGAGGGGAGAGCAAGAGGGAATTGAAGGTTCGAATTTGGATTCTCCAACACACATGTTTATGCCGGTGAAGCTAGCTTTTGCGTCTGTGGTGGATGAAAGGATGGGTGTGTTTTTGGGTTGGGGAATGAATGGGAGTTGAAAGAGCGAGGAGTTGCATATATAGAGGAAGATTGAGAAGGGATTGATTATGGATGGATGGAGGGGTGAGATGGTGGGATGGATTGATTCAAGGTATGAATGAGAGAGGGAGGGGGGGGTTTGTAATGATGGGTTGGAGTGATCATGATTTGATCCGTGTCTTTGGTCTTATTTCGGATTTTGCTAGTCGTGGATGATGATGGCATCGACTTTCGAGTGGCTTTTTGAACCGGAAAAGTGGGTAGAATGCCCTTGGAAGATTCCTCATAGGAATTGGAATTGGAATTGGAATTGGAGGAAAGAGAGCGTGCATGGATGTTACCCAGAATTTCACCTCACGTGGCTTCTCCACGTGTGGTTTGATGGTACGGTTTAGTCCTTTGAAAGTGGGACACTGCCTCGCCATTCATCATCACGGGGGCCATTGCTTTTCCCTCTGGCATGAACCTGCCGTTAGACGGTGAGGGTCTAACATGAAATTATAATTTCTTTCAATAACTTTATTTTTTTTAGTTATATTTTTAATCATTATTTTTTTATTTTTCTATATAAAAAGTTCTATTTGGCTTACATTGTCCCTATTATGTTGAAGCAGCATAAATTTCAAATAGAACTTTTTAATACTCACTCCATCAAATACACTTTCTCGAAAATGATTCCATTGGCATGTAAAAATTTCTATATAAATGATTTTTTTAAAGCTCTAATCATTTTTAAGTTAAAATTAATTTATTTGTCATGTTTAATATTATATATTTAATTAAGATTAAAATATTAGCACCAATTAAAAACTTAAGTCGACTATAAAATTTATCTTATTTTAGTGTAAATGTGCGCCCATAAAAATTCCTTCGTTCTTGTTTGCAGCCCACCAAAGTATTTAATGCAAATGTTTTTTGAATATTAATTAAAAAAGTAACATAGAGATAACGAATACACACATCGAGTTAGCCCCATATACACTTATTATCACAGAATAAATTTCAAAAGATTTACGTGGGTTTTGGGTAAAAGGCATTCTTCTTTTCTTTTTTTTTCACATCAACTGTTGGGAGCAATGAATGGTATTAGTCGTGTTGAGACCTTCCTAGTAAATCATAGCGTAAGTAAATTGGAGAAATATTTGCCTAATTCGAATATGTTCTGAGTTTAAAGATATTTCAAGACAACTTGCATCTCAAATATTAGGTATGGCATGACCTGCTTAGGACGTGACTTGACCCTTTAAATCCATAACTTAATTATAAGTTTAAAATGAATTGGCACTACAAAATTATGGAATAGATGAAATTTATGACCGGGCCACAATTGTTGCATGGTTTTAATTTTGTTTTAGGCATGTCTGGGGAGCAAAAAATAAAAGTTTCTCTTAAATGGGAATTGTAAAGTAAAAGCAAAATAAATAAATTTTTTGGTTAAAAAGAAAATTCATGATAAATAAAAATATCGATGTGAAAAAATTGTCTTCAAAATAAATAAATATTACATAGAATAAAGAAAAGAAACATTTTATTTCCAGATCAAATGATCTCTTAAGGATAGAATTGGTACTTAAAAAAAAGTGTCTATTTGTTACAGTCTCTCTGAAGTGTGGCATCTAGACCTGCTAGGTTGCACCCCCTCATGAAGGCTGTCGACGTCAAGAGGCCGAGTGGGATGGAGCATCATAACCCCAAGGGATATGGTGACCAGATTAACTGCATGATTGGGACCGGCCACATTTTTCTTTGCCAGTGTTTGTGTGGTGTCCGTCAATTCCACTGTCATCATCGTCCTGCCCTGGCAATTATCGTGCTTTTAACCATTCATTACTAGCCTATATATATGAATGGCCGAGAAATATGTACTTCACCACATCGGAGTCTGATTCACATTCACTCCATCTTCGACTGTCTAGATATTAATACAATACAGCCTTCTAAATGGAGATAACAGCTAAGCCTACTACTACCATTCCACCTAAAGATTGTAAACCACGTGACGTGCTAGCGTCCAACGTTAGAAACATGGATGCATGGGAGCGTGTGAAGTCATGAATGATGCATGCCTTTTGTCCTGATTTAGTGTTAATCTAAAATTATAATGTCGTCCTGTGTTGACGACAAGAGGAAGAATATGGTAGCTGGGTACTGGAATGTACGTTTGAATGGGAAGCTTTTTGGGTCGAGAGGGACGCGAAACAGCTCTTCCTTCCCCTGTTAAAACCGCTTTCCCATATACAATCCTCACTTCACCCACGTTAACTTTTATTTCCGTTGGATTTTGGTTGCAGACACGGCTCCTGAAGACAGGCCCATGTGCGGGAGCAGATCCACAGGCAGTTAAAAGAAAAAAAAAAATGGGGGGGGGGGACGAATGGGCGGTGATCGGTCCAAAATCGACAGCTCTGCCGAAAGGGTGAGGACAAAATTACATGATTTTTCAACTCGATTCCATCAATTACGAGACTTGCATCATTCGTTCCCTGTTTGGAGACGCGGACGCCCACTGCGCTGCTTCCATGCTTTCATACGCACTGCCGGCCTGGCCTCTCCTCTCTTTTATTAAATTAAATAGGGTAAATGGGGCTGGGTTAAAATGGGTTGGGTTGGAAAAATGGAAATGTGGTTTGGCAATATTGGGTTTCACCCCACCTAATTCTAAATTTGGTTGGTTTGGATTAAGGGATTAGCAATCTGATTTCACCCAATCCGATTTAATTATACCTAAATTACTTGAACTACCTCATGGCTTTTATATCCTCACTATTCCTTACGTGTACTTTCTTATTTTTTCTCCTTTTTAGTGTTGAAAATAACTTTTTTATGTTTTTTTGTTGTAATGGACATGAAATATTTACTTAAACTGAATTTGAATTAAAATCTACCATAATCAAAATTGAAAACTTGATTTTTTTTTTTTTTACTCCAATTGTCAACACAAATACAACTCAATTTTTTGAAGGTTGGATTAAAGTTGGGCTAAGACTTTAAAAATGAGATTAGAATTCCATTTGAGATGAGATTTTAAAATCAGGCTAGAGGTGAAAGTTAAGTTTAGATTTTTGCAAATAAGGTTAGGATTAAGTTGATTCCAACCCCATTCAACTCAATTTGTATTCATCCCTGCTAAGAAGCCCCTAGGGTCGTGGCTAGGTGTGCAACTCAATCCGGTTCAAGTTGGTTCTTAGTTGACCCTACTTTAAACCTATTTATAAAAATTCCACCCTACCCTGTATTTAAGTCGGTTGGATTTGAGGCCGAACCTATTCTACTTTTTTTTAAATTGGGTTGGTTCGATTTGAGGTCGAACCTATCCAACTTTTTTTAAAATCAGGTTGGTTCGGTTCCGAGTCAAAATCAGTTCTTTCAAAATTAAGTTTGATTGAATTATCTCTTAATTTAACTTTGTAAGTCATCACATCAAGTAAGTAGGAAAATGGTTATGCATATTATTTATGCTACTATTAAATCAATGGTTTGGTTCAAAGGTTTAATTGCATATAATGCATGTAATTAAAGTCAAAATTAGCCTCCGTCCATTTGTTGATTCAACTTCCATTTAATGTGTGAATGAAAAATTTTATTTTTGTAATGATCTATAATGATGTTAGTAAATTCAAATAGTTGAATATTTCCCTTATATATGTGTTTATGTTGCATAAGAGTTTTAGAGAATTTGGATGAAAAATCCCTATTTATTTAAGTATGATTCCCTACCATTGAAAATAAAATTTTATTAAATCTTTATATATTTAAAGAGATAAAATATTACACATACATCTTGAAATGACTCTTTCTCAATTTAGAATACATCTTATCGCTCAAATTCATAAATACTATGCATATTAGATTTTATGGAGGAAATAAAAATTGAAAAATAAAAACAAAAAGGAACGCTAGAAACTGGTCCAACGTCCCATTTCAAATGGATTATTTTCATTAATTTGTATCTAATGCTATGTATAATTTTTGTGAAATCTGAATTATTGGATGTTTTTCTTGCATTGGTATTTACTTAGGGTAGTGATATCTAAGTTAAATGATCTTATTTGAATGGTGAAAATTGATAATTTTTAGAATATGAAATTTTCATCAATTTTAGTATTTTTGGCCTTGATCTGCATGTGGACCCTACTGAATGCTTAGTGTATATGGTGTTATTATATAGTATGAATTTCCATGAATTTAAGAAATAAAAAATTTGAAAAAAATAAAATTTTGTGAAAATCTGCTTGGGATTTGTGGTTGGGCTAAATGCTGGCTGAGCCCAGCGCAATTAGCAGGCCAGGCAGAGTTGTCAGGCCCAGCGCTAGACGAGCCCAAGCGACGACGGGCGATAAGGGACCCCCGGTAGGCCAGACACACCAAAACTGGCCTAGCGTTGGCTAGGCAGGCTCCGCCAGTGGTGGCGCCTGATCGCTAGTTTGGCGAGAGGCAAACAGATGGCCATAAATCATTTCTATATTTTTGGACCCCACGATATCCGATTTAGACGATTAGGTTATCAATTTTGGGGTTTTCAAATGTTCTGGATTCAATGGAATGGTCAAATTTTCAAAAAGCAGCTAAGTCATAAGTTATATTGGACAGCCATGAAAGAAAGGGATTTATTATTTTAAATTGATAAATGATCCACTAATTTAGACTAATTATGGTTTAAGATAAATTTTTATGATAGTTTCGTAGTAGGTTATTTGCATTGAGATAGATTACTATATCATTAATGTTGCCAATTGAGTTCATCGGTAGAATTACCCTATGAGTTGGCTGGCTTGACTAACCTGTTGCATAGGGGGAGTTGAGCTCACCGATAAAGCTGCCTTACTAATGGGCTGGCCCAGATGGGCTAGATTATAAGGGACATTTATGTTCAAATGGAGCTATCTTCTTAGACTGACTTAGGATAAGACATGTATAGATGATAGTACAGGATATGGACTGTTGTGATGCACATGTTGATTTTATCTACCCAGCTTATCGAGTTTATAACTCACCACTTCATTATCTTATTTTTCTTAGAGAATGTTACTCGAGGAGTCCAATAGTTCATGGTACGAAGGGGTAAATAAGGCAAACTATCATTCAAAAGAATGTTAACGACATTTTGTCTTACGTTTTATGAAATGTGAATATGACAATTGTGATCATTATGTAATGATTTTCTTTTATTTATGAATTTACTTTGGTTGTTTTTATGGTTATGTTTCGTCTTTTGTACGATAGATCTTGGGTGAATCACCCATAGATTTGGAAATGATATTTAATTATGTTATCTTGGGTCCAAGTCATAATAATATCTCAATTACACTTGATTGTTGCACTTATCATAAATACCAATGTAGAAATAATTAGTAATTTATTAAAGGATAAAAATAGAAATCATTGAGTAATCTTTAAGTTTTAAAGCATAAACGCACATACCACGTAATAGTATGAATATGCATATAACTATAAAAATAAATTAAGTTATGTTAGCTTGTTAAATTTTTTAGTATTTTTTTAATAATTCATACGAGGTTCAGTTTAGATACTCAATACTTTGAACCAAACCTATTCTAAAAATGAATGCCGGTCAAGAAGTTAAAACGAAACCTGTAAAAAGTCAGATTGATTCTGGTTCGATTCGCGGGTACCCTACCCAAGTTGAAGCCATAGCTTATTTATCAACCAGCCATGCATAATTAAGATATAAAAGAAAGATTAAGCTTGTTGGGTCATTAGGTGGACGTTTGATGAGGTGACGGAGAACAAGCAACAAAGGATTACATGCACAGCGGAAATTATGCAAGTGGCGGCAATGTTTGGGTATGGAAGTTTTGTACTATGGTTGCACTAAGGTGGCCTAACGTGGGGCCACATGTAATCATGGTGACAAAATTTCAACTTACAACTTGTATGAGGGAACCTTGATCTTCAAAAGGAGGATGAGAAAGAGCTTTAAAAAGTACAAGTGCTTACGCAGTTGTCCTTCTCAACAAGCTGAACAAACTAAAGAAAGAAAGAATAAAAAATTAACGCGGCAGCGATAAGAACGCTGACACACTCACCAATTTCAGGCCTGTGTTTGGTGCCATCCCCACCTTAAATTGAGCCGGGCCGCTAATGCATCCAAATTTCCAAACGCCAATGAGTTGAGCTACACCGTGGTTGTCATCATTTCTGCATGGAACTTGAGGTGGAGTGAAATGGGGCACCGCTTGATTCCCGTTTTATGTACGATACATCATGCTGTCGTGTCCACTAGTCCATCTCGATGATGCCTGTTAGATTGGAAACTCAAAAGCGAGAGCTAATAGCTACTCTAAATGGTGGAGGGTCGATAGTCGGGCACTCTTACAATAGTAGATGTAACATGAAGAAGACCAAGTTATAAAAGGATTAGATATATTTCCAGTATCTAAGTTAATTTGCTTTACAAGGCCTTTTTCTTTTTTTTTATTTTGTTAGATCATTGTCCAATATAATGCATGTGATGTATTGTTTATCAACTAAATATCACCTTTTTGTTATCAAAAGATGCCTCACACATGATTAAAGTATACAACCGTTTTGTAGTTGATCAATCAAGACAGGGAACTTAATGTGGCTTCTTCTTATGGCGCAATGTGTCATGAGGGTGGGAGAGGTCAATGGGGGTTTGGTGTTTTTCCTCTTTTCTTAGCCGATACTCGAGTGCATATGCCATGCTCATTTGTATTTAGAAAGGGAAGTCCCGTTTGGCCCCATCCATTTCTCCTACAGGGCGTGATGCGTGGGCGACGATGATGATGCTCCCCTTCTTCACATGCCCTCCTCTGTTTGCTCTGCCTTGTCCTGTTTTGTACCTCTGGATGCGTTTCCAAGTGCCACACATCATCCTTCGGTTGAAATATGCCGCAAGCCACGCAACCAATAAACTGCTCTCTAGAATACCTCAAAGCCAGAGCAGCTCGGTTCTCAAGCACATTTGATGACGTACTCAAAACAAACGGACAAACAGATCAGCAATCGTCCTTCGCTAGTCATCGTATCCTCTGATTTTTTTACTCCCTTCAAGTCTAAGATATCACTTTATTTATTTATTTATTTTGTTTATTTTTTGATTGTCACTATTAATGTAGATTAACAACAACAAAAAACTCATATTTCCCATCCTAGTAGTGGATGGGGATCACGTTGATATTCAGTCCACTTCCAACATTCATTTACATCAATCCAGTTAATTTTGGGTAGTGCGCTTCGACAGCAAAAAGAAGGACAAAATCAAATTAGAGAATCCTTTACTGTTGATCGTGCCCACCATTTAATGGCTGGCATCATACGTTTGTGCTATTTTTGGTTAATTCCGTGTCTTTAGTGGAAGCCCCATGGCAGGAATAGGCTGGGTTGAGGCACTCCAACCTGTTTTAAAGCGTAAGCCATTGGCGCTAGGATTTGAATCGTGCATCTGGTGCCCTTTCAGGAAGCATTTTCTTTGTTTTGAAACCATGTCTCAGAAATCTTTGATGGAACCGTCATGGATTAACTAGGATTCTCAAGCTTATTGACTAATGGCTAATAACTGAAGCTAATAAACACTTAAAGGCAAATATACAGAGATTATTTAATAAAACTGAAATAAATAGCTTAAACTATTAAACTATTTTTGATGTGATTGAAACTCAAATGTTGAAATAATAAGCAAAATGGCTTAATTGCCTCTATGGGGTCTTAGGCTAGAAATGCACGGTGTTATTTAAAATAATATAATTGAAATATTTAAATAAATTAGAATAAATAATTTTACAAAATATGTTTTGAAAAAAAATCTAAAACTAAAAAAGTAGATAAATTTTAAATTTAAAAATATCTAGCTAGAGAGAAAGGATGGATGTTTTAAGAATTAACTAGACTTAGAAGTATTTTAGGAAAATAAAATTTTAATAAACAAAAAGGTATATTAAGAGTGATCACCACTTATTTGTAACAATGAGCCTATAAGCCCTTTTCAAAAATTTCATCAAATACAACTTATCTGTCTCCTATTTGTCTAGTGGAAAGCCAAAGATTTCCTTTCACCTTAGGTCCTACTAAAACTTCTTTACTTATGGAATTATCCCTTTCTTTTATTTGGGTTATGACCTTTTTTTTATTATCCGATGGAACCAGCAGCTTTAATAAACTAGTTTAGTTCCCTTGTTTTAGGTAAATAAAACATAAGCCTTTAATATAAATCAAATCAAATAAGCCCCCTATGTGCCCGTCTATGAAGGTACACATCTAATGCTAAGTACAGGATAAATGCATAGTTTTTGGTAATTTTATAATTACCAAAAACTATAAAAAAAAAAATGTCTAAATATGCATAAGGAGATTAATCTCACAAACTGAAATCATCATGCTTAAATGGGGTCGCACCCAATATGCCACTCTATGAAGGTTATATATCTAATAAACAAATAGAAGCATTTCCAATCTAAAAGAAGAAAACACTCACTATTCATAGTCACCAAAAAAACTATAATAAACGTACAAATAAGTATAAAAAATATAACAAACGAACAAATAAGCATACGGAGATTTATATCATAAAC
The DNA here is from genome assembly GCA_036873735.1 of Pouteria campechiana. Taxonomy (NCBI): domain Eukaryota; kingdom Viridiplantae; phylum Streptophyta; class Magnoliopsida; order Ericales; family Sapotaceae; genus Pouteria; species Pouteria campechiana. The sequence continues at coordinate 28,749 of JAYJMB010013008.1, forward strand.
CCTCGTGAACTTTTTTTCTCTGTCTTAGTCTCTTAAGCTTTTGTCATTTATTTAAAATTTTTGGTCTTGATGGCTGAAATGGATTTGGAATGCATGGAATTGGATTTCATGGAAAAATTATTTTCTAAAATTGACATGTGCTCTCTCCCTAGAAATCTTACTTTTTCCTATTATTATTTATATTTTTTGTTATTATGCACCTACATATTTTAACTTTATTCACTTATGATTCACACCATTTCTATTTTACCGATATTATTTCTTTTTCATGCTATTTCATTTTATTTCATCACATCCCACTGATTGATTTCTTTAGGGACCATTTGAATTCACTAGCAATGCAATCTCTTCGACGCACCTTTTTTATACTTATATATATATATATATATATAAACTACTATGACAACTTTATTTTTTTTTTTTATTATCTGTATTTTTAGTCATTTTTCTAAAAAATATTAAAAAAACCTATATGTTGATGTCATCCTTTACTACTATTTTTCAATAAACTCCCATCCTAATAAGAATTAAGAAGAACTGTATCTAGGAAAAGCCTTTTTATGCCTAAACTTGTTTTTGCGTTTAAAGTGTTTGCCCCCGTTGCAAGCCTACGGGTGTCTGAGCTCGTAATATTCTCATTTCAGTCCAAATTTAAACAACAAAGTAGTTGAATTCTTTAAGCTATGTTGAAGATTAGGTGAAGTCCAAATTTAAACAACTGAATTCTTTTAGCTATATTGAAGATTAGGTGAAAAGCTGCGAACCCGAGGTTTGACTGGTCAGAGGATGTAATTGCTGAACCTCCAAATAACCGTACCACTGTAAACCTTTAATTGACTCAATCAGCTTAGGTCGAATTACTTCTTTTAATTTATAGTGGATACGTTTACCTGAGTATTTCGTATTGAAGAAGGTTTGGGTGGATTTACAGTTCTTTTATAGTGTTTCGTACGCTTCTTTACTTGATGAGATGCTTCATGCAATTTAAACAGCCTTTTACACTTTGAAGATTCAATTAATCTTGGCTCATTCTAAATTAAACTCGATTCAATTGAAGTTGGGTAAAACCAGAATATCCCACAGCCTTACATATTGAACTCTCAACTGGATCGTAAATGATAGAAACCAAGGTTGGGAGTTGAACATCCAGCTCGTAAGTGATAAAAAGACAATACCATGATGCTGTGCTCTCGGGAAGAGTAGCCGAGGGAAGCTAGCCACATTGACCCCGAGAGGGGAAAGAGCATCGCAAAGAGAACTGCCAAAGAAGCCACATTGCCCCAAAGGAGAGAGCCCTCTTATTCATTAACAACAAGTTCTCCTCAAGCTCGTGGACAATTCTCATGTGGCCCGTAGATGAAGAGGAACAACATACGAAGGCTTGCTAATTTCATGCATTAAATATCGAGGTACAAGAACAGTTGCCGTCATAAAATCCTTTGCCATTTCGTGAATTAATATCTAATCAATACGTTGAGGTCAGTTCATTTTCTTCCCTCTTTTCATTTCACCAACATCTGTGTACGGCTAAGACCCTTCATGCATCAAAGATAGAGGACGAACGTAAACGATAGCGCATGAAGAATAATGAACAAGGAGACCTGCTTCCATAGTAATTCTCAAATCAAAAGAAGAAAGCGAGAGGGAGGACCCAAATGCAGCGTGGTCCCTAACTGGCGCCTTAATAGGGGTTGGTCCCATGCATTCATTTTATCCCCATCCTTTACGACAAGAACTTCGATACTCTTGACCGGGCGATGGATGATAAACAGTCACTTGCAAACTACTTCTAATTGCATATTCTTCAAACAATTAGGGCAGGATAAACTGTCCATGAATAGGCAATAATTCAGATTATCATTGAGAAAAAAAATAGTAGTTTTTTTTATCACTATCTCTTATTATTATCAGGATATCAGTGGAAGCTGACTGAAGAATGATAAATGAAAAGTATCCAAGCACGCAGAGATCAGTGACGAAGATGAATTATTCGAGCAATCAGGTATATATTTGGGCTGTGCATAATTTAGTCAATCAGCTAATAGATGCCAAGCGTGGAATTTGTGGGCATCTGAGTATGAGAGAAAACTATGGCACCAGAGTAAGAAGTTAGCTCCCATCCCTCTAAGGCGCCCTTTCTTTCTTTCATGTGGTCCAATTAGGGGTTCTAGCTTTTGATGCACCATCATGCATGTTTGAATGTAGAAAGTGCATAAGAGTCAAGGCCATTTTTGAGGACCGAGTCTAGCTGGATGGCCCTCTGTTCCTTGGATGGATGATGCACCATCATCAACCATCATCATGTCTTTTTGAAGATGGAAGCTCGAGCCAAAGCAAGGTGAGAAATGGGCATCTCGGGAGGACCACCATACATCTATATATATATTACAGATTTCTAGTTTTATTTTTATTATTATTTTTTCATTTTTCATGGTTGCTCTTATTGCATTGAGAAGTAGTAGTCAACTGGGAAATGAACCATTTTCTCACCCATCTCGTGTAAAATGCCTTTGATGATGGGTACTTCCTCTCGCATACGCTTGTGGTTTTCATCACTGCGAGCATCTCTCTCTGCACCCAGATGGCCAATTTTTTCCCGTGTACTTGATTGCTTTATGGATTTGGTCCTCTTCCATGCGGTCATCACTCTCATCATCTCGAATATACGGATACGTATGCTGCTGCGCTACACAGTATTAATTTATACAATCATGGCTGCATAGACAAAAAAGCCACCACCATCACCTCCTGCAATATATTGTGGATTGGCTGCTCAAGCCATTCTCTTTCACCATCCGCTGTGTCGCTTGCTTCGGAGGAGTTTGATATATACAGAAGCATTTGTGACATTTAAATGCATTCGCCTGCTGATTAATCTGGCACATGTGCAGAGAGGTGAGG
>JAYJMB010013019.1:0-47074 GCA_036873735.1 Pouteria campechiana
ATTTAAATTCTGATGGTGGATGTTGACTTGAATCAAGATCTTTTTCTCTGATAGATTTTTCCAATAAATAATTTTTTATTATTCATACTATTCAAAACCCCCTTCTTTACTAAACACATTGCACAAAAATATACTAATTACTCCTCGTGGGATCGACCCTTAACTCACACTACTACAGAAAATTAGATTGGAGCAAGGTTCTAAATTTGGGTGCCCACGACAGCACCACCATCATTCTCTATGGGATCGACCCTCACATTGCACACTATACTGCTATAAACTAGTGCACTTGCAATGAATTATAATTTAAACCATTAATCTATAAGAAATACCATGTTCTTTGAAGATTACAAGAACCATATTCATAGGAGTCCAAAGGTAAAACTTTCTAGGTTATCATCTTTTGTGACTTAAGACTAGGAGGGAGATGTAGCACTAGAAGTAATCCCCTTCTTCCCCATCCAAAACTTTGGCTCCTCCAACATGACCATCCAAAGGTAATGGACGCATGTGTCTGCATGATTTCAAATGCTTCAAAGGATCATAAACAGGGTCTACCAGAATCTCTCCAATCCCACCTTGTCTTCCATCCATCCCATCCCTACTACACATTTCTCAACAATTAGTTAAGCACTCGGTGTGTACTAAAATATCTTTAAGTGTATTTCTATTTGTAACTCTATTTGTACATAAATTGAATAGAATAAAATTTTCTTTATTAATTCTATGCACTTCACTATCTATCTTGGATGCCTTTTCATATACCTTTTTTTAATGACAAAAAAGGGGAGAAATATTTGTATGATTGCGTGAGTATATGATATGGAAAGTCTCCATATGTATGAATAGATTGTGTGAGTATATGATATGGAAAGGTACAATATGTATCAATAGATTGCATGAGTATATGATATGGAAAGTCTCTATATGTATGAATCGATTGTGTGAGTATATGATATGGAAAGGTACAATATGTATCAATAGATTGCATGAGTATATGATATGGAAAGTTATTATATGTATGAATCCAGTGCACCCATTTTGGGAATAGGAAGCACTAAGTCAGGGGGAGTTATATCATATATACAAATTATTCAAAATTATCTGTCTAAATGGGAATTCACTCAAATGTTTTGTTATCATTAAAAATGGGAAGATTTTTCAACCAAACTAGGCTTCATTTTGATAATGAACATAGCTAACCAACTAAGTTTTGATGATGAGCAAAGGCACATGAGTGAAGTTTTAAGCTACTAATTTTTATTTCCCAAGTGTGTAGTAATAAATGATATATCAGGCAAATATCATAAGTAGACAACACATACAAAACTACATCAGAGATAAGATCCATAAATATATAAAGAAGAAAATATAAATGCTCAAACAAGAAAGAATGACACAAAAACTTTAAAGAAGTGGTGTGTGTAAAAACTCCTAAACATGCCTCAAATACACTATCAAATTCATTCAGACCTGTACTCAAAGTCATACAAAGATCAAGGCTTCAAAATAAAGAAAAATTTAAGTTTTGCACTCAAGCAAAGAAACTAACATTGAAGAAGTAAGTTCAAATATCACACAACTAATTGCGATTCAGCTTAGGACATGACCAAACACAGTATTGCAAGTTGAATGGTTCATTAAAGTTTGAAATAATAACTTCAGACATGGCCACTCAAATCCAAACATGGCGAATCATTTCTAAACATAGAAGAAAGAAGTCAATTGCAAGCCAAGCACTAGTCTAAGTCCAAAATTTAATTCTAGGCTTGACTATTTGAATCAAGACATGATGATTCATTTTAATATATGGATAAAATAGTCAATTTCTAGCTGAATGAGTTAAGCAAGTTTGGAAACTTAACTCCAAACATGGAAACTGAACTCAAACATGGCTCAACAAATCTCAGAAATGAAAACTCGTGAGAAAGCTCCAATGGACTAAAAATCCTATCAATTCACTCGCATTAAATGAACACCATCTTCTCTAATGGCTAGAATTCAAATTCAACTATAAAAGGAGTAAAGAAAGGTCATTACAAAGTAAGAGGAGAAGTCACTGAGAAAAAAGAAAAGAAAAGCAAGAGCATTTACTTTTAGACATTAAGTTTTTTCCCAACTCCATAGTGTCAAAAAGCTATCTATATTCAAAGCTTATTTTATGTAGCAACTTAAGGTTTAGAATCCATAGTATGGCTTAGCCAAAGAGGGAAGGGGTGAATTGCGTATATAAAAATTTGTTGCATAACCCCTACTGAAACATTTTTCCACTTTTTGTGATTGTGTGTGGTGCATTGTATGATATATAATAAAAAATAGTAAAGTGCATGAAGAATAAAGCAGATAAGCAAATACACACACAAACAACATAATTTTTATAGTGGTTTAGGAACCCCGTCCCCACATCTACTCTTCCAAGAGCACACACTCATTGTGCCTTGGGTTCCACTATATCCCATATAATAGAAATACAATAGTGCTCCAAGCACTATTGTAGATTCTAGCTCTAGGTGGGTGTAAACAATGTTCCCAACACTCTTCTGATTCCAGCTCCAGGCGGCATAAACATATTGCTCCCAACACTCTTTTGGTTTTCACAAGCTCACTAAAAAACTCACTAGTTTTGAAGATCACCAGCAAAATTGATGATTTTTAAGAGATCACCACTAACTCTCTGGTTTTAAGTTTACTAGAAAACTTATACCCTTTTACATAGTGTTTCACTTAAGCACAGGAGAAGATTAGATCTTTTACAGCTCAATAACATAGAAAGTTCTTCCCAAAATGTAAACTTAATGGCCATAAGGATATACAATTTAAGCTCATGAAAGATAGTTGATGGTTTAAGCTCTTGGCCATGGGTGGAAGGATTTGCATAAGGTTAAGATCATTTCAAATGTCTTCCTCCACCACCTTATATCATTTCACCTTTTCTCCTTAAATAGATTCTTCATAGTTTTAACCATTAGAGAAGATAGGTTTCATTGAATGTAGAAACGAGAGTAGCATTGAATAAATAAGACCATTGAGATTTTTGCCTTTGAAGTCCATGTCTTTCTAATTTTTCTCGAGCTATTGCATCGCCGTTCTTTTATAGAGAGAAAGATAAGCTATTGTTGAAATGTCTTTTTTCATTTTAACTTGACATAGCTTGAAAGCTTATAGCTCCGTTTATTGCCAGAAATAGTGACTGAGACAAGTTTGCATACTGAAAGCACATATGCATATGCATTTAGGTGTAAGTCACATTAATCAATTTTCCTCTCACAAGTCATGGTCTCTCTATATCTACATTTGTCTTTCATAAGTTATAGATGAATTATTCCATTAGTTCATCTGTCAGTTGATCCTTCGTGAGTGGAATTTGTCTATTGTAAATAGCTGACAAACTCTGAATGGCATAGGCAAAGTTGAACTAATTGATAAACAAACTCTGCTTTGTCTGCATGAATTCCTCTAGGATATTTGTCTACCAGTTGATCCTTCATGAATATGCTTTGTCTGTTATAAATAGCAAATAAACTTTGGGTGATGCAGACGAAGTCAAACTGATCGATAGACAAACTCTCACGAACAAATGAAGTGTGATATTCTTCTCTTATTCCACATTTGTCTATTCGAAGTGGCAGATGAATTCTGCTTTATCTTGCTCAATCAGACAAAATGTGATATTTTTCTAATGTAAGTGACAGATGAACTTTGCTTTACTTTGTATTGGATGAATTACTTTGCACTACATCTATAGGTTTGTCTATAGTAAGTTGCAAATGAACGTGCCTTTGTCTATTGAAGTCCATTTGTCCAAGCAACTACTTTGTTTGTGCAACTTCATCTATGCTCACTGTATAGCTTCTAGTTTGTCTTCAACTTTGTTTGTTGCTTTGTCTATAGTAAGTAATGAATGAATTTGATCCTCAAATGAAGTTGAGTTCCATATATATTCTACATTCTTTGAATAGCTAAAGGAGTCTATTTTTGCAACTTCTTTCTTTCTTCAATTTTGATTTATCTATCTTGGCTCATCTAAACTTGCACTCCTTTATCTATTCATCTTGCATTTTTACCCTTAGATGAATCCATTCTGCTAACTTTGTTGGTTTGACAAAGTTTTCTTCACTTTATGTATGATTTTTTGGGTACTTGTTCCTTCTTTCTTCATTTATCTGAGTGTTTAATGAGATTGCTTCTTCTTACTTTATCTTAGACAAATTTTGTGTAGTCAGTGTAGAAAGTTTGAATTTCTCAAACAATTTTATGCTTTTTGACCATGGCTTCATCTTCAACTGCTTCTGTCTTGCATTTGTCTATGGAAGTTTCTCTTTGAAGTTAACAAATAAGGCAAGCTCATTGTAGCACATCTTAGAAGCCTTGTTTTCTTCCATTGCATTTTTCCATGGAAGTTTTCTCTTAGACAATACAACCTCTCCTGTTGCTTGTCTTCAAAGATTTTTCTTTCTTCTTCTTCTTCTTTTTTCATGATCTTTAGCAGTTTGATCCCTTTGGAATATAGTAGATAGTTGAGGTAGTTGATTGTAGATGATTACGATCCTACACTTAGAACATTTTTGCACTTGCTACATTGTTAGCTTTGGGATATATTATCAAAATGTCTTTTATTCATATATGATTTTAACATGTTGCAGAGCAGGGATAATATACATCTTTATTGAGCAGATAATGTGAAAGATTAAGTGAATATGGTGCCCAGTATAATTTAACAAATTAACGCATGAATGAAGTTAAGTGCATCATAAAGCAAAGGATGTATGCTTGCATCATTAGACATTCATGATTATGTATTCATATTAATTAACATTTATTAATTCATAATCATCAAAATCTAGAGATTTAAGCACACGTATATCTTATCTTAATACAAGTTTTGTTATCATCAAAATCATATATAGTAATACTGAAATAAGGGAGTTTGAAATTCTCAGTATTTATGGCTATACATTTTACTACTATATTAATTGTGCACAAACTCAGCCTATGTAAGAGGCATTATTGTACATTTAAAAACCAACTTGTGTATAGGTTTGTTGGTGAGCTTTGAAAACTAACCTGTGTATAAGTTTATTGGTGAGCTTTAAAAACCAACTGGTGTATAAGTTTGTTGATGAGCTTTGAAAACTAACCTGTATATAAGTTTGTGGGTGAGCTTTGAAAACCAACTTGTGTAAGAGTTCATTGGTAAGCTTGGGAAAACCAACTAGTGATTGGTGAAACTTGAGTACAATGAATGAAACTGACTCAGAGAGAGGACTAGGTGCCGTGTTGAGGGCCGAATCTCTATAAAATATCTATGTGCTCTATACTAAGTGATTCATTTCTCAATTATTATAGCACTTTGGTTTTACATTGGCCAAGATTTTACAAGCTCAATGCCCCCCACCCCTTTTGAGCTACCTTAGGATGGGACCAACAATGGATGCCTAAGCATAATAGTATATCACTTCAATAGGCACACCTACCATAGCACTTGAGAAAGGGTGGTAGATATTTTAGTGCATCAGATTGACAAGGAGAGGATAGATAGTTTACTCAATGCAATCCATCAATATAAGTGGATTTGCTAAGTGAAGTTGAATCCCTAGATATTTCATCCAATGATATTCTTCCTTTGCTCTTGTAATCTATTAACTCAATTGTTCTATTTTTATAACAATTACTACAATTCATTCAATCAAATAATATTGATTTGATATAAGTTTTGTACTTAGTGTGTAACAACATACTTTCTTATGGGAACTATACTCAACCCACCTCATCTATATTACTTGTGATTGTGTATATTTGCACGAGACCCAATACACTTTAAAACATCTTCAATGGATGCTATGGCACCTAGCTTGCTATCCAATGTTTGCGTTCCATCTTCTAGTAGTTGCTGTTCATTTTCCTTCAAGCTCCATTACTTCTTTTCCTCATCAATTTGCTATGTTTTCTTCACCTTTTTCTTCTGTTGCAATGTCCTACAATCAACACACAACCATACATAAAACTTCCTAAAACTCTCAAGAACTAACTAATAGAAAGCTTGAAAGATGTATAAAAAAGTAAATAAAATTCACTTATCAAAAACCCTCAAACTTAATATTTTGCTAGTCCATGAGCAAAATAGAACTAAATAAAACTAATCACTTAACGCAAAACATTTTGTTCTTAGAAAACATCTTAGAAAACAATAACTTGAACACTAATCAAGTTCAATTTTTAGGGACCTCAAAATGTTTTCGTATGCATATAGCTCAAAAGAAAATTCGAAAAGGCAATGCATGTCTAGAATTTCTACTTAAACGTTGTTGTAACTTAGTCTTGATTCCTCATGTATCTGTAATAGATATAGTCTTTATCATTCACTCACTTCTGACTTGGATTCATGTAACTACGAGAACCTATTGACTTTTGAATTTGAAAGTCCATAAGCTCATCTTCTCATCATTCTCCACTAATATTGACAACTCAACATGAAGAATCAATAGGTCTTATTAAACTATGGTCCTTGGTTTATCTAACAAAGAAAAGGATAAAAGACTCACAAAGTAAGAGAAAAATAAATGCAAGTTCACATCATCTTAATTGACTTAATTTTTTATCTTTTCTCCTCTTTTTTTTATTTAGTGGGATGTATTACTACCACAATCCCAAACTTGTTTTCTTTTGATTTTATTTTAGATGTGATCCCCTCATTTGCATAGTGAATCCCTTCCCATCCTTTCTTTGTGTTCTTTTTTTAATTTTTTTGGAATTGTTTTTCTTTATAACACCACCAAATTTTTTTTTCTTTTTTTGCTCTTTCATCCCTCTTTGACAACTTCATGCATCAAATAAGTCTCTTAGAAAGGTCAAGCATGATTTTTCAGACTCAAAAGAGATTATGATGATAAAGCTAGAGAAAGAATGAATGGTGGTCTATTACATGCTTTGCATATGTCATTCTTTAATGAAGGCTCAAAGGGGACACTAGTGACATGAATGCACTAAGTTAGCTTGAAAGGCTCAAAATGATCAAAGAATGCCTAAATCATTTTCTTAGTGATTTCTCATCTAAAATTTTGCCTTGAATAATTAAAACAAGTTCTAGAGTTTGAAATAAGTCATGTCTACATAGTCACATAAATATTTTCTTAGTACTCAAGTAATAAAATAAACATAGCTATGTGTTTAGGTGAATAAGGAATCTTAAGTAAATATAAAGAAGTGTTCAAGTTAAGCACATAGACTAAGCATGCATATTTCATTTTCCAAAAGCTATACCCATTCATCACATTCTTATCATTGGTCTCAATTAAACAAACCTAATTAATTCTCAAGGAATCAAACAAAATGCAAAAGCAATTTTTTTATACGTATGCAATAAAGCACTTGAAAACAAAGAAAAACACCATACCCCCAAAACTAAAAATGAAAATGTCCTCAATGTAAAAGAAAAGCATGAGTGAGAGGACTTCCCTAAGGTGAGTGTACTTAGTCATTGCCATCTTCATCATCATCATCATCATTATTGACTTCCTCTAATACATACGCTGGTGAATAAGGGGTAAATATCGGAGCTTGAGAAAATTGGACTTGACCTACTTCTTGGTCAATAGCACAATTTGAAAGCATCTTAGTCGGAGTAGTGTTGAATTGAACCATATAGTCAAACTAGTGCTCTGGGCTAACCAAAACTGATCAAATCTTCTATTCATGGAGCTCTGCACTTGTTGTTGTTGCTCTAATGTGTGCAAAATAGTAGACTTCTAATTTCTCAAGTCTGAAATCTCCAATTCAACATTGGTAGACATTACACTTTTTTGTTGTTGAGATGTACTAGGCTATGAGTGATTGGTTATGACAAACTTGGCACAAGAGAAGTGCTAGCTCCCTCTCCAATTGATTCCTCCTTCCTTGAAAGTTTCTTGATCATGTCAAGAGTGATTGGTGGCCTTGGATGCTAGATTTCTTTTGTAGGACTGTCACTAGTCTTGCTTGCAAGCATAGATCATATATAAGTGATGGATGACCATATCCACTTGTATGTGTCATTCCCTACACCGCAGGCAAAATGGATTGTTCAATGACTCTACCCACATCAATGGAGATGTCATTTTGAATGTCATAATTCAACAATGCTCTCTCCTTTCTGACTTTTATGAAGTGATTCATAGGATGCAGTTTTGAAGAGATAAAGTAATGTTAAATTTTGCCTCTTTAATTTAAAGCCTTATACAGGAAAATTGAGTATAGATATTCTAGATCTCTTAAGATCATTAGAATCACTAAATTAAGTTTTTGATTCAGAAGCACACATGTAGCATTAGATTAACAATGCACACACACAATTTCACTTCATGAAGAGATTGATGAAGCATGAGTTTCATGAGATTACTTGGCAAGTGTTTTGAATGATTTCTGAGTTATGTGTACGTGTAATTTTTTTGGCATGTTCTTGATTGTTTAAGAGAGATTATCCTTAATGTCTTATGAAATATGATTGCTGTTTTGATCAAGAATGATCAAAAGCTAAGTTTGGGGGTATTTGACATGCTCATAATTTGTCATATTTTAATACCTAAATTCACATATTTTACATCCTTAACTAACATGATTTTACTAGTTTATAATCGATTTGATTTAATATTGTACTTAATGGAGTTAGTTTATGTTTCAAGCATCAAAATATGTCAAAAAGAAGTTGAATATGATGAAGGTGACACTTGTACCAAATTTTTGTCATATATGAACGCTAATTTGGAAAAATGTATTCAACATAAAAGTTGTATCACTTCAAATTATGTTTCCAATGCACTAAAAATCATATGATTTTGGCATTGTATGAGAAAGTTATGGTTGAAATACTAAAGCTATTTCTAGTAAGATTTTTGGGCAACATCTGAGCATCACCACTCCCACTTGCTAGAAATTTGAACAGAAATTGGGCGCCGCAGTGCCTAGTAAGTGTGGAATTGCATTAGTTTGGGTAATTTCATATTTTATGCATAAAATGACTTTAGAAATTTATATGGAGGCACAACAAACCCTAAATTAGGTTATAAAAAGAGTTTTTAAGGTGAGAAAGAGGAGAGTTTTAGATCTTTTGGTGAAGGAATTCATTTTTGGTGCAAAGCAAAGAGGAAGATCAACATTCAATTAGAGTTTCATTATTTTTTCTATTTCTTCCTTTATTATTTGGATCATGTTTTGAATCCTTGGAATTATTTTTGACATTATTATGAGAAGTTAAAATCCTATTTCTAGAGGAAACATGGATCTTATGTGGATTTTATTATGTGATTAATTAGTTATATTACTGAGAGTTTTCATTGGTTTATTTGTGATGTCTTATTCTTAATGCTTTCAATTTATTACCCATCCATTGGAAGACTTTATATTTGGGATTTGACATTCAGCAGAGGTAATCCTAAATAGATGACTTAGAGGAGAGCTTTTAGATTTTGTGAAATCATTTAAAAGAATCACATATCTTAATGCATTCTTAATCTTTTGATTTTTATAGGGATATAAATTTGGGATATTGAGAATAGATACTTGACTTGGCACTTGGAAGAGGGAGTTGAGTAAATTAGAATTCTTGATTTATAAACCAAGAGAATGATCAATATGTAAGGAGTTGAAAACGCCATGAGTGAAACATTAGTGAAATCAATCTTCTAAAGCTTCTCTATCTTGATTTCTTTCCACCAACATTTGTTTACTTATACTTCTTATTCAATTTCTTAGTTTTTGATTTTTCAAATAAAGTTATGATTATTTAATGCACTAACTAATGATTAATTGAAATTTAGAGTCCTCGTGGAGATGATAACCTTTTCATCATTATATTATAAAACTTGACATAGTACGCTTGCAATTGAATTTTACTGATCAAGTTTTTGGTGTTGTTTCCAAAGACTATCTTTATTTTAATTTCTCACTAATATTGTCATGAGATAATTCTAGTTTTAATTTATATATTTATTTTTCACTTTATTTCAAATTTTATTTTCTCTCATTTTTTATTCAATTATATTTCTTTTTGCTTTCTTGACAGTGCATGCAAAATCCTAGAGAACTTTATCTAACTCCTTCTGATCCCAAGATCAAAAGAACACATCAAGAAATTAGGAGAGCAAACCAGACCAAATCCAGCATAATGGCAGATCAAAATCAGGAAAGAGCGATCAAGGATTACTTCAAGCCGATGGTCAATGATAATTATTCTAGTATTACTCGCCCAACAATTAATGCCAACAGCTTCGAGCTAAAGCCTATTTTGATTAATATGGTGCAGTAAAATCTATTTTGGGGTTCTAAAAGTAAAGATCCAAATATTCACTTACTATGTTTAGAGAGATAAGTGGCACAGTGAAGATTAATGGTGTTTCAAATGATGCCATCATATTGAGATTATTTTCATTCACTTTGAGGGACAAAGCTAAAGGTTGGTTGTAGAGTCTACAACCAAGGAGCATCAGTAATGGGATGAGATGGTAGAAAAGTTCCCAGTGAAATTCTTCTCGCCTATAAAAGCTGCTCAACTCATAAGTGGAATAGGTCAGTTTAAATAGATGGAATATGAGCCACTTTATGAATGTTGCGAGAGATTCAACGATATTATCAGAAGATGTCCTCAGCATGGTTTTCCTAATTAACTTCAAATCCAATTATTCTATAATGGGATGAATGGTCAGACAAGGATAATAGTAGATGCTACTTCTGGAGGTTCATTGATGGGAAAAACCACTACAGATGCTTATTCTTTGTTTAAAGACATGGCATCCAACACTTTCTAATGGCCCAATGAATGCAGTATGGTAAGAAAAGTCACTAGTTATTTCAAAGTAGATCCAATCACAACTCTCACTACATAGATGTCATCTCTAACTCACTAGTTAGCAATAGCCAATTTAACATCAAAGGGAGTTTCAATTTCAAAAGTCTTATTCTATAAGTGGATCATACATGGCTACTAGTCAAACAAAGGAAGAGGTGCAATATGTGAACAATTAGGGCTACAAGAACTATCATGGAAACAACCTACTAACCCATTATCATCAAGGATTGAGAAATCATGAGAATTTTTCCTATGGAAATTCGAGGAACACCATGAACCCATCTATTGGTTACCAACCCCAACCAACTGAACAAAAGTCATCACTTGGAGATTTCATGAGTATCTTTATAACAGAAAGTCAAACAAATGAAGTAAGACTTAATAGTATTGAAATGCACATAGGAAATATAAATGCATTTATCAAGTCTTTGGAAACTCAAATTAGCCAACTTGCTTGTGTTGTTACTAATCCAAACAAAGGTATTTTCTGAAGTAATATTGAAAAGAATACAAGGGAGCAATGCAATGCTATAATACTGAGAAGAATACAAGGAAGCAATGCAATGCTATAATCCTAAGGAGTGGCGAAGAATTGGAATCTCCAAAGAAGCATAATGAGTCACAATCCTGCTCAACATCAATGGATCAAGAAGTTGTCCAAGAGAAAGAAGAAGATGACAAGAAGCAAGAAGAGTCATCTATGAAAGAAGTCAAAGCTAATTTTGAATTGAAGCAATTGCCCAATCATCTAAGGTATGCATTTTTTAGTAATGACTCATTATTTTTAGTGATTATTTCTTCTTCTTTTGTAGGTGTAGAGAAAGATGAAATACTATGAGTCCATGATTAAGAAGTGAAGTTTAATATCTTCAAGGCGATGGAGTTACTTAATAAGAATGATGATTGCTTTGGCATTGATTTAATGGATGGAATCATGAAAGAGTTTTCAGAAAAGTCCATAGATAACACTAAATCGAGTATCTATATCAACTAGGTGCACTAAAAAAATTTCACAAGCCAATATAAGATTTATAGAATTGGAGCACTGAAAAGCCAAAATTCACTTGAAAGATGGAAGACCATAATTGGGCTGAGACTATAAATAAAGCGCTTCTTGGGAGGCAACCTAAACTTTCACAATTTCTCTTTCTTTTGTTTGTCAATTTAATTTTTAATTGGTTTTTCTTGATGTAGATGATCTGTTCAAAAAGCTCTACACACCATCAACGACAACCTTCTTACACCATCAGAGGAGAAAGTGTCCACACAAGGACGTTTCTTTCCCCTTATGCATTATTTTTAATATTGAGGATAATGTTAGTTTAAGTTTAGGAGTATTTAGGGATTTTCATTCGGTTCTGGGCAATGTTTTTTGAATTTAGGTATAACTTCTTCAACATACTTTGCTTTTGATAACTTAGCTAAGAAAATCTGAGAGCAATTGTGAGAAATTAGTGAATTTGAATGAGTTGGATTAATTCTCTCTTGATTATCATTAACCTATGTTAAGTTTTTGATTGCCATTTCACATGAATCAACAAAAAGGAGAGATAACACCTTGTGATTTAATTATTCTTGTGTTAAGTCTTTCTTTTTCATGAATTATGAATTTTTTATTAAGCACATTAAGTTATGATCATGCGAAGTGTATGTGGATTACTTGATAATTTTGTGAATTAATTGATATAGTTTGATTGAAATGAGAATGCTAGAACTTATTTGATTATCCTAAGATTTAGGCATACTTTGATCAGTTTGAGTCTTTCACGCTAACCTAGTATATTCCAGTCACTAGTGTCCCTATTGAGCCTTAATGAAGGAATGACATATGAAAAATTTTAAGTCTAACCCCTTTACTAAGTTTGATTTTGATGATGAATGAAATTAAATAACTTAGTTTTAATGATGAACTAACAATGAGTGGAGAATTAAGGTACTAATAAGTTACTTTCTAAATGATGCAACAAAACATATTAAGGAGATTAACTATAAGCATTAAACAATGTTAATTGTAAAATTATTATACTAACCCTTTAAAGAGAGATAATTTAAAAGGAATGCTCAAATAAAAATTATTCAAAAATTGTTTAGAAGTATATCAAAACCTTTTCAAAAACATAGCGTGAAGTTTAGAAGTTCAAAAGTATTCAAGAAATGCCTCAGAACCTCTTCAAAAGCATGTCAAACTTTCTTCAAAAATATGACGTAAAGCTTAGAAGAGTTCAAAAGTAATTAGTGTAACTCAGAATAACTTTGGAGCTAAGTTGTAAAGCTCAGAAGCGTACTTCAGAACCCTATCTAAAATAGTTTAGAACCTCCTCAGAGTCAAGGCATAGCAATATCATACTTCAGAGGTCATGCAGAAGTTTTCTCAAACTACAGAAATAATTAACATTTCACTTCAAAGGAATTCTTTGTATTTAAAAGTTCTTTAGAAGAACCTTAAAAATGCTTCCAAGTCTTAGAAATGTTTCTGAAGACTGATAATAGTCATAAAAAATTAACCTAGAGGAAATTTCTAAATCAGAAGAAGTTCAAAAACAATACAGCATGCCATCAAAAGTAACTTCAAAAAGACAACAATGTCAGATGCTAAATTCAATCCTCAAAGTTAACTTAGAAGAAACATTTACAATCAGAACCTTGTCAGAAGCAATTCAGAATGTTAATATTATACTTGGAAGATCCTTAAAAGCAACACAAAAGCTTTCTCAGAGGCATCTTCAAAAAGACAAGACCCAAAGAAATATATCAGAAGCAAAATTCAAGCTTCAAAAATATCTTAGAAGTCTAAAATATGACCATTGATGGCAAGATCAACCCAGAGAGAATCTGAGAATATATAGCCAAGAAAATACTTATCTCAAAAGTTCTAAAGAATTACTTCAGAAACTTTGATAAGTAGTGGATCTAATGTCAGAAGTTCTAAGGACTTAACTCATACGTTTTGAAGCCCAATAGAATACAAAAAGTCATACCAAATCTAACTAACATTTGAAAGAGGTACTAAAGCTTTCAATGGCTAAATTTTCTCTCAAAGCCTACAAAGGATGACTAAAGTAACATACAAAACATCCAAGAAAGATAGAAAGCTCTCTAATTAAAGCATGCAAAAGATAATTCAAGATCTTCCATCTTTTAACTCCGATTGCTTCAACATTGTCAAAGCATTCAAAGTCAAATCTACATCATCTTCAAAGGAGTCTGATAAATATGATCTTATTGCATTTTTTATTCATTTATTTGAGCTTTAATTTTTATACAAGTTTGCCTAAGTAAGAGGTATTAATCTATATGTTTCTATTTGGAAGACCAGTGGTGAGCTCTGAAAACCAACAATTTGTAAAAGTTTTTGGTTAGCTTGGAAAACTAGTAGGTTTATTGGTAAGCTTGGAAACCAACTTGTATACTTTATTTGTAAGCTTTGAAACCAATGTGTAAATGTTTCTAGTGAGCGTGGAAAACTAGTAAGTTAGCGGGTGAGCTTGGAAACCAAGTATAAAAGTTTCTGGTGAGCTTGGAAAACTATTAAGTTGTTGGTGAGCTTCTAATACCAACAAGTGTTTAGTGGAATCTAAAATCAGTAAAGGAGACTAACTTAGAGAAGTATAGTAAGAACCCAGGAAGGGCTGAACAACTATAAGAATCTTGTGCATATGTACTATGAATTTTACTTTATTTTATTTTAAGCACATCTCTCAAGTTATTGGCTAAAACTTTTAGAAGCTCAATTCACCTTATCCAGCAAGGGACCAACAATATGCAAAGCCTGTGGAAGACCACCATTCAACTCTTCTTTCTTGAGCCTCATCATCAAGACCCTTTAGCCTAAAAAACCGTGCTTGACCTATTAAGAGAGATATTCTATATACATGGTTGTTAGAGAGGTATGAGTGAAGTAAAAGAAGATAAGTTTGGGGGCATTGCAAAGAAAAATGCCATAAGAAAAAGGATAAAAAGGAAAGAATCAATAAGGATTCATCCTTCAATTTTGGGGATCACATCCTAAGGAACTCAAAAGAAAATAAGTTTGGGGATTTGGTAGTAATAAAGCCCATAAAAAGAAAGAGAAGAGTAGAAAAAAAGTAAAGAGAGTGAACATTCATATGTAAATTCATTTATGATGTCTTACTTTCTGAATCCTTATTCTTTTTTTTCTTTTCTTTTATTAGCTAAACCCAAGGCCCCATTACAAGCTTAGCAAAGACTTGTTGAGCCAAGTGAATGGAGTTTTTTACATTAGTAGAGAGGGATTATGAAAAGCAAGCCTATGAGATGTTTTGTGGAGATCATTAGAATCACTGAATTGAATATCGTTGATTGAGAAGCACACATGCAGCATGAAGAGATTGATGAAACTTGAGTTTCATGAGATTACTTAAGTGTTTTGAATGATTTCTGAGTTATGTGTACATGTGTAATTTGCCTGGCATGTTCTTGATTATTTAAGAGAGACTATCCTTAATGTCTTATGAAATATGATTACTATTTTGATTGAGAATGATCAAAAGCTAAGTTTGAGGGTATTTGACATGCTCATAATTTGTCATATTTTAATACCTAAATTCACATATTTTACATCCTTAATTGACATGATTTTACTAGTTTATAATCAATTTAATTAAATATTACACTTATTATTAAGGCATCAAAATATGTCAAAAAGAAGTTGAATATGACAAAGGCGTCACACTTACCAAATTTTTGTCATATATGAACGCTGATTTGGAAAATGTATTCATCATAAAAGTTGTATCACTTGGAATTATGTTTCCAATGCACTAAGGATCATATGATTTTGAAATTGTATGAGAAAGTTATGGTTGAAATACCAAAGCTATTCCTGGTGAGATTTCTGGGCAACATCAAGGTGTCATCGTGCCCACTTGCTAGAATTTTGGATAGAAATTGGGCGTGGCAATGCCTAATAAGTGTGGAATTGCATTATTTTGGGTCAGTTGCATATTTTATGATTGTTGTTTTGCTTAAGAATGATCAAAAGCTAAGTTTGGGGGTATTAGACAAGCTCATAATTTATCATATTTTAATATCTAAATTCACATGTTTTATATCCTCAATTGACATGATTTTACTATTTTATAATCACACTTGATTAAATATTACACTTAATGGAGTTAGTTTATGTTTCAGGCATCAAAAGATGTCAAAACGAAGCTGAATATGACAAAGGCATTACTTATACCAACTTTTTGTCATAGCTGAATGCTGATTTCGAAAACATATTCAACATGAAAGTTGCATAGCTTTAAATTATCTTTTCAATGCACCACTAATAATGTGATTTTGACATCATCCAAGAAATTTATGGTCAAAATACTAAAGCTATTCCTAGTGAGATTTTTGGGTGGCATCTGGATGCTGCTCTGCCCACCCACTAGAATTTTGGATAGAAATTGGGCATCGCAGCACCCAGTAAGTGCAAAATTACATTATTTTGGGTAATTTGTTTATTTTACATGCAAAATCACTTTGGGAATTTCATAAGCTCATAATATATCATATTTTTATGCCAAAATTCACATGTTTTGGATCTTCTTTTGATATGAATTCAGTGGTTTATATTAACATTTGAGTAAATTTTGCAATTAATAGAGGTTTTTTCTATTTTAGGTGTCAAAATTTGTAAAAAGAAGCTGAAGATCACAAAAAGGCGTCACTTTTAGGCAAATGTTAGTACTAATGGAGTTAGATTTGAAAAATATGTTCAACAAGAACATTTTAGCCATTGTTCTTAACTTTCTAATGCATCAAGAATTACATGATTCTAAGTTTAGCTGAAAATTTTATGGCTAAATTACTACAACTATCCTAGTAGTTGAAACCAAGTCAGAAACTTCATTATGTCCAAAATAATAATTCCAGACATTGACAAAAGGCATCACTTTAAGGCCAGATGACTCATATATGGAGGCTTATTAAGAAAAACTATCAACATGAATGTTATAGATCTTGAAATTATCTATCCAACAAATTAAGAATTACTTAATTTTGAGTTTCAATGAGAAATTTATGATCAAAATAATGACAATCCTCTAGAATTGCTATGTCAGAAAAATAACTCCAAACACAAAAGTTGAGTCCGAGAATATATCTCCATAGAATCTAAGTCCAAATTTCCTCTGCTATGTCTGAATCTTGGTTTTGCTGAGTCTAGATTGCCTCTACTATGTCTGAATCTTAGTTCTGTAGAGTCCAGATTGGCTCTGCTATGTCCAAATCTTGCTTTCTTACTGCAATGTTCGAATCTTGATTCCCAAAGTCTAAACTTTAGCAAATGTCAGTAATTTAGAAGCTTGTCTTGTAGCTATTTGAGTTATATTTGGAAGCTAATTTCTTAGCATAAGTTTGTTGAAATCTTTTGTTGTAGAAGTTGATTTCTTGGTGGAAGATTTGTTGCAATCTAAGCCATGCAATTATGGAGTTATAGTCTAAGGCTGATTTTTAGGCATAACGATGCAACAATTTTGAGAAATTATCTTTGGAAGTTGGACATTATAGCAACTATCTATTTAGAAGTTGTAGAATTTTAGAAGATGTGAAATTGTGTCTATTTAGAAGTTGCTGAATTATGTAGTGATTAGCTTTTCGCAAGATCAAGTAATGATTGGAAAGAATCCAGAGATGTGTTCAACTTGTATTATAGTTGGAAACTGAATTCTCTGAGTAAGAGTCATTTTAATTCACAAAATCTTGCTACTAGGTTATATAAGGGGACATCCATAGTAGATTGGAAAGAGAAAGGATGGACAAATTTAGCATTGAGAGTTTCTGGGAGAGAAAGTTCTACGAGGAAACGAGAGAGATTTTGAGTTCTACAAACATGCATATTATGAAGAGTTTTCTTTTTCTTTGTAGAATGAACTAAATTTTTTTTTCTAGGGCAAAGATGTAACCCTCTTTGATATTCTTTGTTAATTGGGATTTTTGGATTATCAATTTAATTTTATCTTATTTCATTCATTGTGTTTATTGCAGTCACTTAATTTGTTTAATTACTTTATCACACATTTCATGAATTAGATTGATTATCTCAAAGAATATGGTTAAGGTAGATGCCATATGCTAAATCATGTTTTACAAGCTCTCTTGAATGAATGAGTAGATGGTTAAGGTAGACGACATATGCTAAATAATTCTATTTGGTTCATTAAAGTTTTTCTAATCTTCATGAGTTTTCAACCTCAATTACACTACACGCCATAGGTAAATAGAATGGGGGAAAATACTTGATTTAAACCTAGATGCCTAATGGTAATAATCATATATTTAATAGAATGAACTCGAGATAATGAATTAAATCCAACATCCCAGCAATATGAGAAATCTTTGAGTGGAAAATTAGATCCATTGACTCTTGGAACCTTTGATCTCTTTTACATTATTCACTGCTAATGTTTTCCATTATTTTTACTAATACTTTGATTACTTAGTTGTCACTTCATCTTTTGATTTAGAGTAGTTTAATTCAGTAACTAGATTTAATTGAATCAGTTTGAATAGTTCTTTATGGGATCGACCATTGCTTTGCACATTGTACTGTTATACACTCTTGCACTTGCAAGGAATTATAATTTGACCATCAAGTTTTTGGCATCATTGTTAGGGAATTGATTCTAAATTGATTTGATTAAT
The DNA here is from genome assembly GCA_036873735.1 of Pouteria campechiana. Classification (NCBI taxonomy): domain Eukaryota; kingdom Viridiplantae; phylum Streptophyta; class Magnoliopsida; order Ericales; family Sapotaceae; genus Pouteria; species Pouteria campechiana. The sequence continues at coordinate 18,473 of JAYJMB010013019.1, forward strand.
TTAGTTTTCCATTTTTCTTTTTATTGTTGTATTTTATTATATTCAAGATTTTTAGTTGTTTAGTTTTTCTTTCTTTATTTTGCAGAACTATGAATGAATGGAAGATGGTCGCTGAATCTAGTGCTACTTCCCTTAAATGATCATATTAATAAGATTGAAAAAGAGCCAAAGACTATAAGTGAAGGTGAAGAATAGATGGCTGACAACATGGACAACAAAGTGGCTCAACAAGCTCAACTGCTTATGAAAGAGTTGCATGTCAACTATAGGAATTTCACCCATATGCATTGTTTCGAATGACAATGATAGGAACTATGAGCTACAACATATACACTTTAATATTGTCACGCCCAGCCTTCCAAGGCACAACCTTGGGCTTTTGCCTTCATTTTCACCTTGACTTTCCCACTTTTAGGGTGAGGGTGCTCGGGTCCCATTCTAAGACTCCTTTACATTTCATTATTCCCTTCCCAATTTACAAATTTTAATAGAATTTCTATAGAATTTCAACAAAGTTTCCCCTTAAAATATCAAAATCCACACCTGATATGCATCATTTGTCAAATGAATTTCTAAATATCAATGGTTACAATTCTAAATTATACATAAAATTGATATTTCAACAAATATCACTCAAATCACAAATAGTTCACTAGCCCAACCTACTCATAGCCCAGAACTTGTACCACACCATGATGGCATTACACCTAAGGGAAAACATATCATACTATTATAATATTATACAACATTTTCTAAGACATGCCAATATTTTACCTTATACATCATTGACAATTTAATACAATCCTATATCACTTGAGATTTTTTAATACAAATATACCATGACATATGAATTTCCAATACAATTTATTCCATCATAACAATAAAGTCTTCAACATTGGCTCACTGGTCCCAAACCTCAGTTGGGAATCTTCATCTAGCCTATCAGTTAATGAAAATTAAATAAGAAGGCGTGAGTCCAGGAAAAAACTCAATAAGTAGGCAAATGTATTAAACAATAATTAATCCATAATTAGCACATTTCATATGAAATAATCGATATCCATCATTATAAATAATCATAAATGGATATATGTTCATCAATTAATACTAAATAAAGAATTTTATGTTATTTCCATCCAATTAATCAAGATCATATTGAACTAATCTTCAATTAGACATATAATAAAGGAATATTCTCTATCCCTCACATTAGACATCCAAGCTAAACAAACATCAATTTTTACAAAATTGAGGGATACCCATTATCTCTAACAACTAAACAACATCAATCTTAAGTAAACATGGGATATCCACTATCTCTAATGAAAACATACATGCCTGGATTTCAAACAAAGGGGATAAATATTATCCCTAGCCATCGAATGAAAACAAATGCCTACTTACCTCATGTTCGCCAAATTCCATAACTCTTCGAATTCCATAACTTTTCTTCTATTCTCCATTAGTCCTATACACATAGCAAGTCCCATTCACTTATAGTCATGATCATATCCATTATCTAAACATGCATTCACTTCCAATCAAATCATATTTACTTTCACCTTCATTAAATCAACAAGACCAAATACACATATCTTATCTACCAAATTCTTATGCCATTCTAATAATTATCATAATACAATCTTCCTTGTGTTACTTCCAATATTTTTCCATGATATCGTAACAAAATACACCTTCTAAATAGCATAAAGATCATAATTATACCCAATTTGACAAAACAAATAAAATAAATATCAAAAAATTTACTATTCACAGCAAATCAAATGTTGTGGCATCTGATTTGAATGCTGAGGCATTCAAATTTCTACAATTTAAATGTTATGGCATTTGATTTGAATGCCAAGGTATTTAACTTTTTGCAATTTAAATGTTACAACATCTAATTTAGATGTTGCAGCATCTGATTTGAATGCCGAGGCATTCAACTTTCTTGCCTACAAATTACTGTTCACAGCAAATTGAGCGTTATAGCATTCAATTTGAATGTTATAGCATTTATCTCATTGCCTCCCTTGTGCACCTTGATTTTCAACCCTATTTGCACATCTTTATGCAACTTCATTTACTAGGTGCAATTAGGCCATTTAACTTCATTTTAAAGCATAGTTAACATACTTTACATACTTTAAACATGACAATACCATGATTCAACAATTCTTAAACCATTACTATATAATCCCAACTTCCCAACTTTCTAGCCATGCCAAAACCAACTTATACAAATCGAATTCAATAGATTTAATTAGCAAAACATATCAGTTATCGACAAAAAGGGCTTACCTCACTGTTTCCTCCACTTGAATTCCATAAAATTCAGTTGGAACAATAAACCCCACATGTTCCAGTAGCTAGCACCTCTCTAATTTGCTCCATACATCATTTTCTTCAAGCCAAATTATTGTAATACATCAGGTGGTCAGTCCACTATGATCCGGGATGGTTTCCTACAAAAATTGGGCATTTTCTGGGACTTGGGAGCACAAACCCTAGCTGAAAATGGGTTTTTGCTAAATAATGGGAGACATGGAGCATTATAAGCTCCCCTCCCTTCATTGCTCCGGTGGCACGCTAAGGCCCATGTACCTACAACATGATTTTTGTTGCTTTTCACAAGTTTTTGTTGCCATATTCCTTTCTTGTATTCACAACAATCCATTTTATTACCCAAGCCCATCACAAATTTTCTCATAATTTCACTTAACTCATTAAATTTCAAATAAAATCCATATATTTATCATTCAAATCTTCTCAATTACCCAATTACAAGTTTTGATAAAACAATTTCCTCATTTTCAACACCTTGGGTGTTACAAATATGCTTCCTTATTTTCATGGTGTAGCTACAGAGGGTCTCTTAACATTCAAGCATGATTTCCTTGCTGCTATTCAAACTTTTCCTTCATAGGGTCTAAATGAGGATTAGCTGAGCATGAGATGTTTTTTGTACACCTTGGAGGATGCAGCGAGATGTGGTTCATGTCATTGGCTCCTGATTCACTTACTACTTGGGATGAAGTTTATAACAAGTTCATAGATAAATTCTATTCTCATGCTAAAACACCATAATTGAGAGGTAAGATTGCAACTTTTTCTCAAATGGATGGTGAAGCTTTCCTTGAAGCTTGGGAAAGATTTAAAGTGCTACCGATACAATGCCCTCACCATCAATATCCTTTGGAGTTGCTCAATCAATTTTTCTATGATGGACTGACACAACCATTCCAAGCTATGGTTGATAATGCTATAGGTGGAGAAATGGAAGAAAAGACCCCAGAGGAGACATATGATCTGTATGAGGTACTTGGAGTGAACTCATAACAAAAAAGTGTTAGAGGTAGGTTCAGGGGAATGTATGAGGTAAACTCTAACACTGATCTTTCTATGCAGATAACAGAGATGACAAAGCAAGTGAAGATGTTGTGTTCTATGATGATAAACTAGAAATAAATTGCTTCTGCTGAGGTATGTTTAATATGTAGTATTTTTGGTCACTCACGTAATGCTTGTACTTATAGTGAAAATTTTGCAGGCATGTCGGAGCAAGCAAATGCAATGAACTTCTATAATCAGTGATCGTGCAATGACCCATATTCAAACACCTACAAGCTTGGTTGGAGAAATCATCCCAACTTTTCATGGAATAATAACCACAACTAGAACCATGTAGGAACATGTTTTCAACCTAAGAAACCCACTCTTGAAGAGATAGTTCAGACTTTCATCCAACAACCAAAACACAATTTTAGAATATGGAGGCATTAATAAAGAAAATAGTTACACAGTTAAGCAGATTGATGAAGTTGTGAAGATTCATATGCCAGGAAAGCTGCCAAGTTAGCCTAAGTAAGCAAAACCAATCATTTCATTAAGAAGTGGAAATGTAATTGATAATAAAGTTAGTATAGAAATTGACAAATCTAATATTTCTACAGGAGTTGACAAAGGAAAGGAAAAGGTAGAGGAGGAAATGCATTCAAGGAGGGCCTTGTTGTAATGCCCTACTCTTCAAATGTTACTTTAGGGTAGTATCATGAGAGATCTTAGGTAAAGTCTCTCCTAAACTATTCATCTCCAACCTGTATAATCCATCATCACATATATAAACATGCATACTAAAATCATAATCAACTAAACCACACACACAAACCCATAGATCGCCCAGAATTGATAATCGCATTGTGATGGGGTAGTCAAAGAAACTTCATGCACGTCCTATTATAATGAAATGCCAAAAATAAGTTTATCCAATTTAATTTACAACACTAGCCCAATTTTAGAAATTTACAAGTTATATATAGATATGAACACACATTTCAAAATGCCAAACAGGGGAAATTTCATAATTATGAATGCTCAATGGGTAAAATTCACATCCTATCTCGGTACTAAGGTCCAACTCCACATTGGGCTTCGTCTTCTAGCTTGTCAACTAAAAACCATAATAAGACAAGGTGAGTCAAACAACTCAATAAGCAGGAATGAGATAAAAAAGGTAAGTAAACCAAAAATCATTCCAATCATGATCATATTACACATATCACACACACATATGTCTATAAAAATTTATGGAATGCTATCAATGCAATAATAATTTATTAGTATGATGTATCAATACTTACTATTTAATTTACTATGTAGTCTTGTATTTCTTAGCTTGCTTTCAATGCCTACTAACATCATGTTACTTTCATCCATTCATATAATACTCTATCAACCCACTATCATCCTTCTTAATCATTTTTTGGGATGCAGTCAGCAGAATAGACAGTACTCTATATCCGCCTTCGGTGTGCCCTGGTCCCTCCCTGTACCTCTGCTACAAAGCTTGTCAGGTTCACAATAGTCTATCACTGTCATCCATGGCACCCCACCCTCTTTGCTACATGGGTATCATAAGTTTTCCATCCACACCTAATTAGGCATTTAGGTAAGTAACATAAACCAGGCCATCTAGGCCTCCACGCCAACTAGGCATATCCATACATGGCCATATAGGCCAGCACGCCAACCAAGCATATAAATATTCAACTTTACAAGCCACCATGCAAACTAGGTGTATCAATATGCGATTATACAAGCCACCATGCCAACCAGGCATATTAATATCCAGTTATACAAGCCATCATGCCAACCAAGAGGGGAGGGGTGAATTAGGTAATTAAAATTCATTACTTAACCCCAATTGAGATATTTCCCTCTTTTCGTGATTGTGTGTGGTGCATTGAAAAATAAATAATGAAAATAGTAAAAGGCATGAAAGATAAAGCAAGCAAGCAAACACACACACATAAATAACACAATTTTTATAGTTGTTTGGGAACCCTATCCCTACATCCGCTCTTCTAAGAGCACACTCTCTTTGTGCCTTGGGTTCCACTACATCCCATATAATAGAAATAGAAAAGTGCTCCCAACATTCTTCTAGATTCCAGCTCTAGGGGGTGTAAATAGTGTTCTTAACACTCTTTTGGATACTAGCTCTAGGAAGAATAAACATAGTGCTCCCAGCACTCTTCTGGTTTTCACGAGCTTATCAAGAGACTCATTGGTTTCAAAGGTCACCACCAAACTTGTTGGTTTTCTAGAGCTTACCAACAACTCTCTGGTTTCAAGTTTACCAAAAAACTTATACACTCTTACATAGTATTTCTCTCAAGCATAAGAGAAGATTTGATCTCTTTTACAGCTCTAATAATATAGAAAGATCTTTCCAAAACGTAAACTAATGGCCACAAGGATATGCGGTTCAAGCTCATGAAAGATAGATGATGATATAAGCTTTTGGCCATGGGTGGAAGGATTTGCATAATGTTAAGCTCATTTGAAATGTCTTCCTTCACCACTATGAATAGTTTCACCTTTTCTCCTTAAGTAGCTTATTCATATTTTTAACTATAGGAGAAGATGAGTTTCTTTGAATGTAGAAATAATAGCAGTATTGAATCAAAAAGACCATTGAGATTTCTGTCATTGAAGTTTAGGTTTTCTAATTTTTCTCGAGTCGTTACATCACCATTCAGAGATGAAAATGAGCTATGTCAAAAGGTGTTCCTTGTTTAACTTGTCATAGCTTAAAAAGCCTACAATGCCACTTATTGCTGGAAATAGTGACTGAAATAAGTCTACACAATGACAACAAGAGTGCAGATGCCATTTAGATACAATTCACCTAAATCAATTTTCCTCTTAACAAGTCGCGACCTCTCTCTATCTATATTTGTCTGCTATACGTTGCAGATAAATTCTCCATTACTTTGTTTGTAAGTTGATCCTTCATGAGTAGACTTTGTCTATTGAAAGTAGCAAACAAACTCTAAATGGTGCAGACGAAGTTAAACTAATTAATAGACAAATTCTGCTTAGTCTGCATGAATTCCTCTAGGAGGTTTATTTGCTAGTTGATCATTCATAGATATGCTTTGTCTACTGTAAATAATAGACAAACTTTGGATGGTCTAGATGAAGTTGAACTAATCAATAGACAACTCTCACAAATAGATGAAGTGCGATATTCTTCTTTTGTTCCATATTTGTCTGTTGGAGGTAACAGACGAAGCTTGCTTCATTTTACTCAAATAGATGAAGTAAAGTGTTCATTTGATGTAAGCAAGTGACAAACTTTGCTCTTCTTTATGTTGGATGAAGTACTCTGCAAGTTGCATCAATTTGTCTATTGTAATTTGCAGACAAACGTGCCTTTATCTATTGAAGTCCCTTATATCCAAGCAGCTCTTTGTTTGTTCAGCTTCATCTATACTTACTGTGCATCTTCCACTTTGTCTGATGCTTTATCTATAGTAAGTAACAAATGAACTTTTGATCCACAGATGAAGTAAAGTTCTTCAACTATTCTGCACACTTCAAGCAACAAAAATGGTTTATTCTTGCAACTTCTTTCTTTCTTCAATCTTCATTTGTCTGTCTTGGCTCTGTTGAAGTTGCACTTCTTTATTTGTTAATCTTGCCTTTTTATCCTCAGAATTCTAAATTTCTTGATCAAATAAAGTTTTCTCCTCTTTGTGCATGATTATTTGGGCAACAATTCCTTCTTCTTTCCTTTGTCTGAGTATTTAATGAAACTTCTTCTTCTTTCTTTATCTCAAACATAGTTTATCTGGTCGGTGTAGATATTTTGAATTTCTCAAACAACTTTTGGCTCTTTGACAATGGCTTTGTCTTCAACTTTTTCTATCTTACATTTTTCTATGGAGGTTTTCTCTTTGAGGTTAAAAGAAAAAAACATTGTAGCGCACTTCTGAAGCTTTATTTTTCTCCCATGGCTTTTGTTCATGGAAGCTTTAGACAATGAAACCTCTCGTGTTGCTTTTCTCCAAACCTTTTGTTTTCTTCTTCTTTTTCTTGCATGATTTTTATTAATTTAGCCCCTTTGGAATATAGCAGATAATTATGGCAATTTGTTGCAGATAAACATGATCTTGCACTAGAACTTTTCTGCACATGCTATATTGTTAGCTTTCATATATAACAACAAATTATATTTTATCCTTATGTGATTTAATCATGTTGTAAAGCAAGCATAACATACATCTTTATTAAATACATAATGTGAAAGCTTAAGTAATTATGTTATTTAGTATGATTGAACAAATTTATGCAATAGAGAATAATTAAAATTATGCACCATAAAGTAAAGAATGTACGTTTGTATAATTCAAAATTCATAGTTGTGTGTTCATGTCAATTAACATTTATTAATTCATAATTATGCATATGATTATTAGATATTCAAGCATATAAATTTCTTATCTTAATACAAGTTTTGTTATCATCAAAATCATATACAATAATACTAACAATCTCCCCCTTTTTGATGATGACAAAACTTTGAGGACTTGTTAGGAATTTCCTTTTAATCTCCCCCTGAATATCTGACCTATATAATTCTATGGGTTTGATCCTTTTATTATTTTCTTAATTTTAACTCTCACTCTCACAAGTCTCTCTCTTACAAGTCTCTCTCATTTCTCTCCCTTTTTTGTCAAGATCAAAAAGATTTAGCCTATAATATGCAACCTCCTTAATTATATTTTTCTTCCTATTTATTTAATCTTTCTTTAAGTTCTTCTCCCCCTAATTTGTTGAGCCCTAGAATATTTTTCTCATACTTGTGTTATCTAGAACCTATATATATCACTACATAATTTTTTCCCATTAAATAATTTAATGTAACGACTAGATTGATTATGATTGCAATAAGTAAACATCTTTTAAGCATTTGGATAATTAAGTATTTTCATTACTGCAAAAGGCGTATTTTTAAAGAGCAACAATCAACCATTAAATAATTAATTATGTATTATTCATCAAAATTGTATTAACGTGCTAAATTTAAAAAGAATGATTTCATGTAAATATGGTGACAATGCGTGGTTTTATAGATTTACTGTTAAAGTGTATTTTTTTAATGTCTGTCTGTCATTATTATCAAGAGGGATAGTTGGAAGTATTAATGGTAGAGTTGACAGGTTACTTGGGAAGTGGAGAAGCTTTTGTCTCTCTTTTCTTGCATAAAGGGATTAGAGAGAACAGACGACCCTTCAATGCTCATCAGGGCAATCATGGCATCTTTGAGTTCTCCTTAAAGGCTATAGAGAGATGTTTTATTCTTTAGGACAAGATCAATCAACTGAAATCTGATTTGGCTTCTGTTAGGGGTAGTACTTATCATTTTATGTGTTTCTTAACTAAGAACTCTACGAGTTATAAGGAGGTCATAAAGCGCATTAAACATTTGGAGATGACGTTGGCCAACTCTCACCAATGGGTAAAAGAATTGGAAGCAGTTATTGATGTTTTGGCTCATTAAATCTTTTTATTTTCTGAACTCTTTATATGTAATATTGTAACTCTTTATACTCATATTAGCAGTTGCTAATTCTCTGATATTTTATGAAGTTTTATGCTTTACGTTTTATAGGATTATTCTTATATTGGTTTAAGCATTGGGTATTTGATTCTTAACATACTTTATTCATTATTATCCAAAAGTGAGAATGCATGATCCTATTGTGTCTTATTTGCTCTCTAAGATATGAGAATTTATTTCTTGTTTATGCTACCAATAAGATGATTGCTTCAATTTGGTTTGTAGAGTTTATGTGTCTTTTGAAAGCTGGTTGTGACCCTTTATATTCTTTGTTTATGATATTTAATTGGACAGATTATATACAAGGTTAAGATCAAGGCGAAGATGGAGTGAGAGATAAACAAGGGAAATAACTAGATTTACTTTTTGGAGGAAGAGGTAAAATTGTTAAAGGAGTTGTTAGCAGTTATTGAAGTTTTAAAGGAGTAGCTATTTTCAATTTTCTTTTGCTAAATATTCTAAACTTGGTGGGTTCATATTATTATTAATATCTCTATTTTGATTGGCTATTAATGTTTGAAGAGAGTAGATGTTTTTCAATGTTTAATGTTTATCCTATTAACTGAATTTTTATTAATTTTAAAGATTCTAATTTAACTTCCTATATGTAATGAATGTGAATGTCTTCTTTATGTGTTTACTTTTTAATTTTGATTCTTTATGTGAGATCAAGCCTATAATCATTATTACAGAAGGAATGACTAGGAATGAAATTCCTATTCGAGACCTTAAACTGTGAAGTTTCCCAAACAGTCTTAACTATGCCTTAGGATTGTAATGATGTTAGAGTTTTGATTATTTTAAGGCTTATTAAGATTTTTGGAAAGATTTAGCTTAGAGCAGTAGACTCAACTTAATTCAAATCCAAAATACTTCATTCAAAGGTATATAGCATTGAAAGAGGTATAATCAAATTTGATAACTTATCTCTTTTGGCGCTTCCCTTCATAGATTTCTCATTTGAATTCATAAGTGTTTTTGTCAGTCTTGACAAAGCGTATAGCTTCTTCTATCATGTCTTGGATTCTGTATCTAAAGATTGATGTTGTCCAAGTTATAGTTTTGATTTGTGCAATCATTTCCTTGCATCCGAAACTTGAACTTGTAGGCTCTTTTGCTTGGATTTGTGAGTTGAAAAGAAGGTTTTAATTTTTCATTGTTCTCATTCTTCTTCTGTGCTCAATTTAAGCTTTCTTACATACACCTAAGATATTCTTGCACTCTTTTTACATTAATAGGCTCAAATAGATATGAATATGTATTGCTAATATATTAGTGCAAAAAGTCATTTTAATCACAATAGTATGCAGAGAAATAAGCTAATGAATTGAAGTAGTTTTCATGAATGAATAGGATAAGCATTATGCTTTAATCAATCATTAAGTTATTCAAACTAGCATAGTTGTAAATTGTAGTTATCCTTATGTGCTAGATCAATTCCCTTTTTGTGTAATGATTTTGAGCATAATTATTCAATTTTGTTATTTTATTATTCTTATAGTTATTTGTCTTTTAGGCATCCTTATTTGTTTTCTGAATGTTATCTTGAGAGTTTTACTTTATAATTTTTAGAATTTTGTTTATCTTAGTGTTAATTCTATATTTTTGTATGTATATACACGAGTAAAAAAAGTATGAATGAACTATACTGTAAATGAATCTTTATTTTGATAGATGTACAATTAACTAATCAATTAAAAATTTAAATGTAGCTTTTAATTTCTATTGATAAATGAAGTATAAGGATAAATGAATAAGCAGAAGTGTGCAAACATAGTTTCAAAATTCAATTCTAATCAATATACAAATGAAGTTATTCAGACAAAATTCTAACTATAAACTTTATTTCTCAACATTGTATAAATAAAATACAAAAATTCAGAGAATAAACTTTGATTTCTACAAATGAATATATAGACAATTTAATCAAATATAAATACATAATATTAAAAATATGAGTATGATCTTTTGAGCAATCAGAATTAATGAATGAATGTGACAGTTTTAAAGTATAAACTTGTCTCTACAGACATGGGAATGGACAAAAATAATTAATTGAAGGGCTGAGCATTAATACTTATTAACAAAAGAATGAACTGAAGGAAATTTTCAAGTAAACATTTTAGAATTCAAATAATGACACATTCAGTAAGAGCATTCAAGTTTGATGTCATACCTACACTTACCATTCCTTTTTATTTTAAAGGAACTTGGTATTTCATCATGCCTTCAATTTATTTCTTCAGATCAGGTCCCCTTTCTCTTTCTTCTTCTTCTTCATGAGTTTATTTTCTACTTTCTTAGATTTCCTGCATTCAAGTTAGTCTCAACAATAACACAAGTGGTGTGTGAGTGCCAATTGCTTTTGCCCCTTTAGTAATTTATTTTTGGCTTGTTTAAGATTTCTCATATCAACTCATAAGCCAAGACATTCATGCAAATGGTGGGATAGAGAGCATAAAGTGAGTTTTTAACGCTTTCATCTTTGCTCTCATTTCGTCATCACTTATGCCAATACATATGATTTTCCAGACATGAAGATCATTTAGCCATAAGATATGTTCCTAATCTCTTTTTCCATTATGTCTAGTTAAATTTATCATGTCCACATTATTGTATATGATTTTGATGATAACCAAACTTGTAAAATAAGAAACCTGTATGTTTAAATCTCTAACCATCATATGTATAGTTATGAATTAATAAACATTAATTAACACAAACACATAACCATGAATGATTACACAAGCATATATTCCTTACTTTACATTATAAACATTAATTAATCTTTACTGCATAAATCTGCTAAATCATATTAAACATCATATTTATTTAAGCTTTCATATTCTGCATTTAATAGAGATGTATATTATCCTTACTTTACAAAATGTTATAATCAAATGAGGATAAAATACATTCTGATATTATATATGAGAGCTAACAATGTAGAAAGTGCAAAAAATTTCAAGTTCAGGATAATGATCATCTGCAACAAACTTCTATAAGAATTTGCTACATGCTAAAGAGCTGAACTGATGAAAATCATGGAAGAAGAAGAAAATAAAACACAAGCAACAAGAAAGGTTGCCTTGTTGCAGTTGAAGCTTCCACGAACAAAAGCATGGGAGAAAAATAAGGCTTTGAACATGTGCTACAACAAATTTGCGTTATCTATCAACCTCAATGAGAAAATATCAACTGACAAATGCAAAACAAGAAGTTAAAGAAGAAGCCATGATCAGAGTGCTTAAATTATGTCCAAGAAATTTGGACTACTTATATTTGATTTGATCAAAGTCTATCCAAGACAAAGTGCAAGGATGAAGAAACAACTCAATAGCGTGGCAGACAAATAAAGAAATGCAAAGAAGCAGCCACTCAAATGACCATGTATGAGAAAAGAGACTTTGTTTGACCAACAAAGTTAGAAGAACATATTCGTTTGAAGATAAGCAGGCTTGATAGAAGGGAGTGCAACTTAAGCTGGGCCAAGACAGACAAATCAAGATTGAAGAACCGAGAAAGTTGCTAGAACAAACCCCTTCTATTGTTCGATGTGTGAGAAAAGCTAAAAAACTTTGCCTCATCTTCCTATCAAAAGATCATCTGTCACAATAGATGAAGTATCAGCCAAAGCAAAAGACGATGTATTAGCTACATAGTGACGATAGACAAAGCTGAATAGACAAAAAGCTACTTGGATCAAAATGGGCTACAATAGACGAAGGCACTATCATCTACAACTTATGATAAATAAATGTGACATGCAAAGTATTCTATCTAAAACAAAGGTACTTTGTCTATCGCTTACACTAGACGAATGTCACACTCCGTCTATTCGAGCAAGTTGAAATAAGCTTCATCTGGCACCTTCAATAGACAATAAGGAAAAAAATAAGGAAATCACACTTCATCTGTTAAGTTCAAGACTGAGCAAACTTCATCGGTCACCCCCAACATATTATGAAGGATAAAGGAAACATATCCTACTTCATTTGTTCGTATTAAGAGAATTGTTTGTTAATCGATCAGCTCAACTTCGTCAGTGATGAGAATACAAAATATCATATTTTATTCACTCAGTACTTAATATTTTATACTTATTTGACTCCTAAATGCACTCATAATTTTTATATTTTCATTTAAGAGACAATTGAAGTGGTTAAGTGCAAAAAAAAGTCAATTGAAGGATTTTGGACAATTTCAGCATCACTCCATATTTTGGGCATAAATCTCTCATCCAACCTCTAATTGAGATGATTAAATATGTTTTGGAAATACAAGAAAATTTCATACAACTTTATGTTTGGAGTTTTGAGAGATAAAGACTACATCAATGAAAACATAGTGGAGAAAGTATCAGAATATGTCAAAAAGGAGCTTAAGATTACATATGGTATCACTTGTGTACCAATTTTACCATACTTAGAGGATGATTTGGGAAAGGTTTTCAACATCAAATTTGTATATATCAAATTTATCTAGTTAATTCAAAAATAATCATGCAATTCTAATTGAAATTAGGAACTTATGGTCAAAATAGTGGACACATGTCTCGCAGGTAATAGAACCTGTGCTCAAGCACCCGAATCACATAAAGTAGCAAGAATGGGCAGCAATTTGGGTGCTCAAGTGCCCAAACCGGTGCTCAGGAGCCCAAATCCAGCCAATATTTTTTTAATTATACAAAAATTCTATTTTACGTATTTTAACTCTTTATAAATAATAATTTTCTAGGGTTTTTGCTAGTTCTTCTTGTTAGGGTTTGTAGAGGACTTTTTGGCGGCTTTCAACAGAGTATCTTTTTCTTCTTCTCTCTTTTATTTTGTTTTCTTTGTGATTTCATAGCCCTACATGGCTAAACTTTATTCTTAGTTAAAGGAGACTGAAGCCTCAGAATCAATATACTGTGACATCTAATTTGATTTAATTGTTCAATTTATATTTTGAGTATTGAATGTTCTTATTTGTTCATGATTATGATTATTATGCTTAATTGCTAGGAGGACTACTAGTTTATTATTTAGTGCAATCTATTACTAGATTAGATATCAAATTTATAATGATTTGATCCCTCTAATTTGCAAAGCAACTAGGGTTTAATAATTTGCTAGTGTTGTAATTATTAAATCTTATAGAGAATATTTGACTAAATTAAATGCAACTACTGGTGCTTGTGTTGTTTAGCTTTACCAATCTTTACAAATCTTAAGATTGTTGATTAAACCTTTAGCATTGGTCTGGGGTTATTTAGTAGTTAGGTTTAATTATAATGTTGTTTTCTTATTAACTATGTTGAAGGAGAGATAGAAAAATTAATTTGAATGGTGAATATTTAAAGTATGAATTGATTTATAATTGCATCAATGATCAGTTACGAGATTCTGATGGTGGATGTTGACTTGAACCCAGGTTTTCTTCTCTGATAGATTTCTTTCACAACATTGATCTTAATATATTCAAAACACCCCCCCTTCCTTGTTCACATTGCATAACACTAAACTAGATACTCCTCGTGGGATCGACTCTTATTCACACTACTACAAGTAATTTAATTGGAGTAAGGTTCTAAATTTGGTTACCTATGATAATACACCAAATTTTTGGAGCCATTGTCGGGGAGGTATTCTAGTTATTTTTTGTGCTTTTGTGATTTTTTCTATTTATTTTTATTTTTATTATTTTTAAGGTTGTTAGATTTTCTTGATTGTTTATGACTATAACTCAATCTTTTAATCAAGGTAATTTATAGTATGAACTAGAAATTGAAAGAACTTTATACAGGGTATGGAGTAAAGCTCAAAGGAATTTTGAAAAAGAAGAAATCATGACTGGAATCCAAACTCTGAAAGAGCTTGCCACACTTGATTTGGATCAACTACCCTTATCCATAACGTTTCCTACTTTAGATGCTACTATTAATTTTGAATTAAAATCTAAACTAATTCATCTCTTGCCCAGTTTCTATGGTCTCGCAGGTGAAGATCCTCATAAGCATCTAAAGGAGTTTCATGTAGTGTGTACGAGTATGAAACCAGCAATGGTGACTGAAAAGCAAATAAAATTGACAACCTTTCCATTATCTTTGAAGATTGGCTATACTATTAACCATCTGGGAGCATCACAACATGGAATGAGATGAAGACGTTGTTTTTGGAGAAATATTTTCTAGTTTCATGGGTAGCCAACATTAGGAAGGAAATTTGTGGTGTGAGACAGCATAGTAGAGAATCCCTATATGGATATTGGGAGCGTTTCAAGAAGTTATGTGCATGTTGCCCCCATCATCAAATAAGTGAGTAGTTACTTGTCCAATATTTCTATGAGGGTCTTTAACCCACTGAAAGAAGCATGATTGAAGGCGCTAGTAGAGGAGCTTTGGTGGATAAAACTCCTGAAGCTACAAGGAACTTGATTACAAACATGGCAGCCAACTCACAACAATTTTGCAATAGACTTAATTCTTTATCCAAACCTATTAATGAGGAAAGTGTTTCCTCCCTTGAATAACAAATTGAAGGTTTGACTTCTCTTGTTCATCAATTGGTTGTAGGAAATATGTAGATAGCAAAAGCTTGTGGAATTTGTTTAATAGTATGACATCCAACTAATGCATACCCAACTCTTCAAGAAGAACCTATTGAGCAAGTGAATGTAATAGGTGGTTTTTCTAGACAACCACAAAGAAAGTATGATCCTTATTCTAATGCATACAACCTAGGATGGAGGGATCACCCTAATTTCAACTATAGGAATCCACAAGCAAATCAGCCTCTTGCTCAAAATCACCCAAATGTTTAGCAGTATCAACAGCCATACCCACCTAAACAACCATAGGGACAAACTTCTAACTCTGGTATGTCTTTAGAAGATATTGTTAAGTCTCTTGCCTCTAACACTTTATAATTTCAATAGGAGACAAAGGCTAGCATTTAGAATTTGGAGAATCAGATGAGTCACATGGTAACAACAATCAACTAGCTGGAGACACAAAATTTAGAAAAATTGCCTTCTCAAATAGTGGAGAACCCAAGAGAGAATGTGAGTCCAATTGTTTTGAAAAGTTATAAGGAGGTTGAGATTCCAACAAAAGCAAATCCTAAACCAATGAAGAAAGCAAAGGAGAAAGATGTTCTTGTAGAAAAGGACCTTCCTAAGCATAATGAAGTAGCCAAACATAAGTTTCCACCTCTTTCTGAATATAAACTATTACTACCTTTTCCTGAGGCTTTAGAAAAATCTCAAAAAAATGAGCAATATTAAGATCTATTTGAGACTTTTCGTAAGTCTGAGGTAAATATTCCACTTTTATATGCTGTTAAACAAGTACCTCGTTATACTAAATTCCTGAAAGAAATATCTACAAAAAAGAGGAAAAAGAAACTTCAGAGATATGAGAGGTGAGAGTAGGGGAGAATATTTCTGCAATCATTCAAAGAAAACTCCTTGCAAAGTGCAAAGATATGGTATATTTACTATCCCATGCATGATAGGTAACACTAAACTTGAAAAGGCCATATTAGATTTAGGAGCTTCCATTAATGTTATACCATATTCTTTGTATGTTTCTTTGAAACTTGGACCTTTGAATAAGACTGGTGTTAGGATTCAATTAGCTAATAGATCTAATGCATATTCGAAAGGTGTAATTGAGGATGTTCTTATGCAAGTCAATGATTTAATCCTCCCTGCTAATTTTTATATGCTAGATATGGAGAATGGTAACCAAACTACTCCTATTTTGTTAGGATGACCCTTCCTATAGATATCCATGACTAAAATAGATGTTCATAGTAGCACACTTGCCATGGAATTTGATATTGAAATTGTTAAATTTAACATTTATGATGCCATGAAATATCCTAATGATGATGATCCTATTTACTCCATTAATGTGATTGATTCTTGTGTACAGGAAGTTTGTGAACTTGATAGAAAACATGAATTAGAAATTGCCATTAGTAAAAATCTTGTGAAGGAGAATGAGGTGTTACCTTTGAGTATTGATTTACAGGAAGTATTGATTTACAAGAAACTATTGCAGCATTGGATGACCTCCTGAAGTTACCAAAATCAAGTAATGATCCTTACATTGAGTTACCAATTTCTAACAAGAGCCTTTTACTATCTGTTTTGCAGGCATCCATTCTAGATTTGAAGCCTCTTCCCAATCACCTCAAGTATGTGTTCGTTGAAGATGGAGAAACCTTACCAGTGATCATCTCTAGTAAACTCAGCGCACTACAAGAAGAGAAACTTGTGCATATTCTTAAGAAGCATAAGAGGACTATCGATTGGATAATGAAAGATATTAAAGGAATTGACCCATCTACATGCATACTTCATTATTTCTAGTTTTTAATTGCTCTAGATTGAAGAAAGATGCAGTGAGTTAAGCCAATGACCATAAACTAAAGCACAACTTAGGAGGCAACCTAGGGGAGTTTGTATTTCTTTTTCTTATTTCTGCATTTATATTATGGTTATTTTTGCTTCTTCTTTGCATTTGACCTTAGATTGGGGACAATATAAGTTTTAAGTGTGGGGGAGGGAATTTAGGTTTAGGTTGTATTTTATGGTTTTGTTTTCATCTTTGCTTTTATTTTTGAAAAAAAAAACTTCTTTTTTGAGAGAGAATTTTGCCCTTTATATTTGGCGATTTTTGATGATTTAAGGTTGAGTATGTCATGAGAAGATTCAACTGAGCTTAAATAAATTCATAATAAGATTGATTAATTAATCTATCAATTTGTAATTGCTTGGTTTAGTTATCTTCTTTGAGAATGTTGATGACTAAATTTCATCAATAAAAGCTGGTGAGATTTTGAGCCTTTAGATTGACACATTCACATTAGTCTTATTCTTTTTCTTCATGAGAGATATTCTTCCATGGATTTGTTTCTCTAGAACTTACCTTGATTCTCTTGGAGATCACATTGATACATGCATGCATGAACATGATTAAGGCCTTCTTTGATATGAAATACATGAGCCAAATAGCCTACCTTGTGATTAATTTTTTCTCTTGTTAAACGTCTTTGAGCTTTATAGACTTTTATTGTAAACCTATGTTACAAGCTTAAAACCTAGAAAAAAATGATATCTTTACCCAAACCATAGATCTAGTGGAGCATGGGTTATCATTGTGCTATGTATGGGTGTATAAGAAATAGAGTGTGGGGGTGTCAAAATTTGTGGAATGGCTATAATTGGTGAAATAGAACATATTGTTATTCTTAAAAAAATGTCAAAGTGAAAAAAAAATATCAAAATTCCAAGGGAAGGGGTTTGTTTATACATCATATATTCAAAGGTAAAAGATGTTTAAGAAAACAAGTTATTATACATGTCTTATATATTTGAGCTTGAGTTGATTTATTTGTGCTTCACTAGTTTCAATGGCTTTTGAACTACATCTCCACAAATATTTCTCACCTTTACCTTAAACCCCATTACAACCCATGAAAAGTCCTCATGATTCATGATGTAAAATGAGAAGATATGCAAGCTTATGGTAGATTATTTTCATTGGAATGAATTTGAGTGAAACATATACCCTTCAATTACATGAGAGTAGAGTGCTTATTTTCGTGAGGGTTATATATTTAGTTTATCCCATTTCCAAGAGAAAATACTTACTAAATGATTGTGGGTTATGTAAGAATGATTTGTTCATGATATATTATGAGTTTTGAAGAGTTTTGATTATTCTTTGTGTACAATAATTGCAACCTTGATGTTCTTTGGGGGGAGAGTGAATTTGAGTTTTGCCCGAGGATGATCAAGAGTTAAGTGTGGGGGAATTTGATGAGAATACAAAATATTATATTTTATTCCTTAATACTTAATATTTTATACTTATTTGACTCCTATATGCACTCATTATTCTTATATTGTGATTTAGGAGACAATTGGAGTGGTTAAGTGCAAAAAGAAGTCAATTGAAGGATTTTGGACAATTTCAGCATCACTCTGTATTTTAGGCATAAATCTCTCATCCGACCTCTGATTGAGATGATTAAATATTTTCTAGAAATTTAAGAAAAATTTCTACAAAATTTATATTTGGAATTTTGAGAGATAAAGACTACAACAAGAACAAATGAATGGAGAAATTATCAAAATATGTCAAAAAGGAGCTAAAGATTACATATGGTATCAATTATGTACCACTTTTACCATATGTATAGGATGATTTGGAAAAAATTTTAACATAAAATTATATATATCAAAGTTATTTAACTACTGCAAAAAGAATCATGTAATGCTAAGTTGAAATGAGGAACTTATGGTCAAAACAGTGGACACATAGAGTAGTAAGAATGGGCAGCAATTTCGGTGCTCAAGCACCCAAACCAATGCTCAGGTGCCCAAATTTGACCAATATTTTTTAAATTCTATGAAAATTGTTATTTTGAATATTTTGACTCTTTATAAATATCAACCTAAATTTTTTGCCAGTTCTTCTTGCTAGGATTTGGAGAGGAATTTTTGGCTGCTTTCAACAGAGAATCTTCTTCTTCTTCTCTCTTTTATTTTTATTTTCCTTGTGATTTCCTAGCCCTATGTGGCTAAACTTTTATTCTTGGTTTAAGGAGACAGAAACCTCAGAATCAATATATTGTGACATATAATTTGATTTAATTATTCAATTTATACTTTGAGTATTGAATGTTCTTCTTTATTCATGATTATGATTGTTATGCTTAATTGCTAGGAGATCTAATAGTTTATTATTCAGTGCAATCTATTGCTAGATTAGATATCAAATCTATAATCATTTTATCCCTCTAATTTGTGAAGCAACTAGGGTTTAATAATTTATCATTGTTGCAATTATTAAATCTTAGAAAGAATATTTGACTAAACTAAATGCAACCGCTGGTGCCTGTGTTATTTAGCTTCACAAATCTCTATAAATCTTAAGGCTACTATTAGATTATACCTTTAGTACTATTCTGGGGTTATTTAGTAGTTAGGCTTAGTTAGAATGTTGTTTTCTAATTAACTTTGTTGAAGGAGAGATAGGAAAATTAATTCCAATGGTGAATATTTAAAGTATGAATTGATTTATAATTGCATTAATGATTAGTTATGAGATTCTGATGGTGGATGTTGACTTGAACCAAGGTTTTCTTCTCTCATAGATTTCTTTCACAACATTACTCTTATTATATTCAAAACACCCCCCTTTCCTGTTCACATTGCATACAACTAAATTAGATACTCCTCGTAGGATCAACCCTTATTCACACTACTACAGGTAATTTAATTAGAGTAAGGTTCTAAATTTAGTTGCCTATGACAGCACAATAGTTAACATCATTCAAAGTTAGTCTGTTATCTTTAATAAACAAAGCATATACATGAATGATCGATTAATAGACAAATCTTTTAGAGGAATTATGGTAGATAAGAAAGTGTTTGTTTATCAATTAGTGTAACTTCATCTGCATCAAAGTTCATTTACTACTTAAACAGACAAATCATTTTTATGGAAGTTCAACTAATAGACAAACCTTGGAAGAATTCATCTGAAACTAATGAAAGACAAATGCAGATAGATGGGAGGCCATGACTTGTCAAAGGAATATTGATTTATGTGACTACACATACAAATGGCATCTGCACTCGAGCCATCATTGTGCAGACATACATTAGTCACCATTTCTAGCAATAAGTGGTGCTGCAAATTTTTTCAAAGCTATGATGAGTTAAATAAGGAACATATTTATCATAGCTCATCCTCCTCTCTGAATGGCATTACAGCAGTTAGAGACAAATTAGAAAGACCTAAACTTCAATGGTAGAAAATGCAAATGGTCTTATTCATTCAATGTTGTTCTCCTCTTTGCATTCAATGGATCCCATCTTATCCAGTGGTCGAGATTATGAAGAAGCTATTTAAGGAGAAGAAGTTAGATGATTTGAAGGTGGTGAAGGAACCCATTTCAAATGTGCTCAACTTTATGCAAATCCTTACACCCATGGCCAAGTGCTTATACCCTTATCTATTCTTTATGAACTTTAATTCGTGAATCTTTATGGCCATTATTTTTACATTTTGAAAAGATGTTTTTATATTATTAGAGCTAAAAGAAAGATCATATCTTCCCCTGTGCTTAAATATGTATTAGTTTTCTGGTTAATCAGAAAACCAGAGAGTTTGTGGTAAACTCAATAAACCACGTTGAAATGAGTTGTTGGTGATCTTTGGAAAATAATCAAGTTTGCTAGTGAGCTTCAAAACTAGCGATTTGGTAGTGAGTTTGGGAAAACTACCAAGTTTCTTGTGATCTTTGAAATAGGTGAGTTTCTTGGTGAGCTCGTGAAACCAAAAGAAGTGTCGAGAACACTTGTTTATGCTCCTTGGAGCTGAAATCCAGAAGAAGTGTCGAGGGCACTTATGTATTCCATTGTACGAGGTATAGTGGAACCCAAGGCACAATGAATTGGTGTTCTTGGAAGAGTGGATGCAAGGACAGGGTCCTGAACCACTATAAAAGTCATCTTGTCTGTGTGTCTGTGTGTGTTTTTTTTATTTCTTTGCCCTTTGTTGTTCTATTATTTATCTTACACCATATCACATGAGAAAAATGATCCAACAGGGGTTAAGCAAAGAATTTTTATTTACCTAATTCACCCCTCCCTTCATGGGTTAAGCCATCCTATGGGACTCTACAAGTGGTATCAGAGCGGGCTAGATAAACAATTCTAGTAGTCCATTTGGCTAACCCAACATTCTCACCTCTATGTTCTCCCATCTTCCATCTTCCAAATTTTTGATAGATTAAACTAGATATAATCAAAAAGGAGATTGGAAACATCTCTTATGGCCGAATGATTTTCATATATGAAATTTTTCTGTATTGGCATAAGCGAGGATGAAAGGAGTAACTGTATGCTCTCTCTCCCACCATTTATGAGGGTATCTTAGCTCATGAATTGCTATGAGAAATCTTAGATAAGTCAAAGACAAATTAATAAGGGACAAAAACACTTGGCACTCACCCACCACTTGCATTTTTATTTAAACTAACTTGAGTGTAGGAAATCTAAGGAAGGAGAGAAGAAAATCCTGAAGTAGAAGAAAGAGAAAGGAGACTTGGTCTAAAGAAACAAATTGAAACACAATGAAATACCAAGTTCCTTCAAAAGAAAAAGGAAAGGTAGGTGCATGTACGATACTCAAACTCGAATACAGTTATGTTTAGTTTTTCAATTTATTGTTTCATTTATTTACATGCTCTTATTTTAACTTTCACATTCAATTGATTAAATTCCTGTAGAATTAGATTTACATTCTTACACTACTTTTTAGGATTTTGATGATTTATATTTAATTAGATGTGTGTATATTCTTATTTGTAGAAATCAATCTTTGCTCTTATACCTTCATATCTCATTTGTATATTTAAAAACTAGATTTAATAGTTAGAATTTTGTCTGAATTTCCTTCAGTTGTATATAGATTAAAATAGAATTCTAAAACTATGTTTACATATTTCTACATATTCATTTATTCATTTATTCTAATATAGAAACCATATTTAGAATTTTGATTGCTTAGATAGTTGTACATATATAGAAATGAATTTTCATACATAGTATTTTTTGTGCATATATTTTTATACATAGGAGAATATAAAATTCACACTAGGACTAATAAAACTCTGAAAAATACAAGGTAAAACTTTCAAGATAATCAAGAAGAAAAATAAACATTCAGCAAATAAACAACACGAAAATAACAAGCAACTTGAAAACAAGAATGTCTAAAAGACACATAACTTAAAAAAATATACAATCAAATAATAGTAAAATAACAAAACTAAATGATTTTACTCAAAATCATTTAAGATGAATTGATCTAGCATATAAAGTCAGCTGACATTCCTAATTATGCTAGTTCAGATGACTCATTGATTAATTAAAGTATAAAATTCACTTTGTTCATTCATGAGAACTACTTTAATTAAACAGCTCCATTCTCTCCATACTATTGGATAAAATGATACTTTGCACTAATACATAAGAATACATGTTCACATTTGTATGAAGAGAAAGTGCAAATTTTTTTAAGTGTACACAGGAAAGCTTGAGATGAGCACAGAAGAAGAATCATGAACAATGAAAAATCAAAACCTTCTTCTTAACTTATAAATCAAAGCAAATGAGCCAATAAGTTTAAGTTCCAGATGTAAAGAAAGGACCGAATAAGTCTAGATTATATCCCAAACAATATCAAATCTCAGAGGAAGTAGAATCTAAATGAATAATCAAGACCAGTAACACTTACGAGTTCAAATGAGATATCTACAAAGGATGCGTTAAAAAAGATAAGTTGTCAAACTTGATTATATTTCTTTCATTGCTATATACTCTAGATGCCTTCGCATTGGATTAAGTTAAGTTTTATTTTTTTGAGCTAAATCATGACGAAAATCTTAATAAGCATTAAAATGATCAAAACTCTAATATCATTACAGTCCTAAGGCATAGTCAAGCCTGTTTGGGAAACTTCACAGTTTAAGGTCTCGAATAGGAATTCCATTCCTAGTCATTCCTTCTATAATAATGTTAATTGGCTTGATTTCTTATAAAGAACCAAAATTAAAAGGTAAAAATTTATAAAGATAACCATCGTGACAAATAACAAAACATATAATAAAATTCAATGAACATTTAAACATCCAAAAACTTCCACCAATAACGTCAGAGCATTTAATAAAGAAAATTAAAGATAGTTACTTTTTTAAAACTTCAATAACTGCTAAGACTTCTGTAATCTTGTCCTGAGTCTCTAACAGTTCCTTTTCCAAAGCCTTAATCCTATCCATAATCTCTCCATAAGCTATACACTAGTTAGTTAAAAGAAGATATGTAAAGACATTCATCTTCTTAGCAGACTTTAATTCCCTCTTTAACTGTCTCATCTCTTCTTCCAAAAAGTAAACTTGACTATTTCCCTCACATATCTCTCGCTCCATTGTTGCCCGAATGTTAACCTCGTATACTGTCTGTCCAACTAATATCATAGAATAGATGGGTTGCAATAAATTCTAAGAAGACACATAAAATTTTACAAAAGTAATCATCTAATTAATAGTCTAAATAGAAATAGATCTTCAAATTTTAGAGATCCAAATAGGAAAAATTAGGATCAAACATTATCACTGTTAAACAAAGATAAAAGATACACATTCAATATTTAACCAGCTAAAAGAATGGTTCTATAAACACCATAAATCACTAAACTTAAATTTTTATAAAAGACCGAAACATGTAAAATCACAAATGTGAGTTTAAAGAGTTGTAATATTATATAATAAGTTCAGATTAAAAAGCAAAAATATTTAATCAATTAAAACATCCACAATTGTTTCCAACTTTTTAACTCTTTGGTGAGCTTTGGCTAACTTTGTCTCCAAATCTTTAATACGTTTTATGGCCTTCATATAAGCCGTAGAGTTCTTAATTAAGAGATGATTAAAATAAAGATTACTACCCCTAATAGTAGCTAAATCAACCTTTAGCTACTTAATCTATCCTAAAGAACCAGACATCTCTCCCCAGCCTTAAAGCAACATCATCCTTCTCACCTTGAATAAAATTTATAGACGAACTGGAAGACACAATGGTTGCCTTGGTAAGCATTGAAGAGTTGTCTCTTCCCAGTCTCTCTGCGCAAGAAAAGAGAAAGACGAAAGCTTCCCACTTCCCAAGTAATCTATCAACTCTTCCATTAATAACCCTCAACCATCTCCCCTGATAATAATGACAGATAACCATTCATTAAAATGAGATGCACATTAACAGTAAAACCAAGCATTGTCACTACATTTGCATCTGGCATACTAATATGATTTTGATAGATTGATAAATATCTAATTATTACTTGTTATAAATATGCTTCTTGAAGTATTAAAGATGTTTAATCTTGATTGTTGTTCCTTATAAATATGCCTCTTGTAATAATAAGAATGTTTAATTATCAAAATGCTTGGAAGATGTTTCATAAATATAATTAATCTAGTCGTCACAATAAATCAGTTCATGGAAAAGAAAATTGAGTGATTCATTATAACAAAAAGGGTGGAAAGAAAATTGTTCTAGGATTCAATAAAATAGGGTGAGAAGAATTTAAACAAAGCAAAAGACAAATATAATTAAGGGAGAGAAATATTTGAGAACTAGAATTAAAAGGGGGAAAGTAATAAGCTGAATTTTTTATTATGAGAAAAAGGGGGAGAGAAATATTAGAGACTTATAAGAGACTTGTGAAAATAATATTTAGAATTAGGAAAATGATAAAAGAGTAAATAGAAGAGTAAAACTCCATAGGAATATAAGAGTCAATTATTCAGGTGGTCAACTAAAAAAATTTTAATGACAAGTCCTTAAAGTTTTGTCATCATGAAAAAGGGGGAGATTGTCAGCATTATTGTATATAATTTTGATGATAACAAAACTTTTATTAAGATAAGAAACCTATATGCTTACATCTCTAATGATCATATGTATGGTTATAAATTAATAAACATTAATTAACATAAACACATAACCATGAATGATTACACAAGCATATATTCCTTACTTTATGGTGCGCACATTATAAACATTAATTAATCTTTATTACATAAATCTACTAAATCATATTAAGTACCATACTTATTTAAGCTTTCATATTCTACATTTAATAGAGATGTATATTATCCTTGCTTTATAGAATGTTACAATCACATGAGGATAAAGTACATTCTGATATTATATATGAGAGCTAACAA
The DNA here is from genome assembly GCA_036873735.1 of Pouteria campechiana. Classification (NCBI taxonomy): domain Eukaryota; kingdom Viridiplantae; phylum Streptophyta; class Magnoliopsida; order Ericales; family Sapotaceae; genus Pouteria; species Pouteria campechiana. The sequence goes on from JAYJMB010013019.1 coordinate 44,168, forward strand.
CATAGCAAGTGCAGAAAAGTTCAAGTGCAAAATAATGATCATTTGTAATAAACTGCCACAACAATCTTCTATGTTCCAAAAGAGCTGAACATATGAAAATCATGGAAGAAGAAGAAGAAGAAGAAAACAGAAGACAAGCAACAAGAAAGGCTGCCTTGTTATAGTTGAAGCTTCCAGGAACAAAAGCATGGGAGAAAAAAATGCTTTAAAGATGTGCTACAGCGAGTTTGCATTTTTTGTCAACCTCAACGAGAAAATATCAACAAACAAATGCAAAACAAGAAGTTAAAGAAGAAGCCATGATTATAGTGCTTAAATTATGTTTGATAAATTTGGACCACTTATATTTGATATGATCAAAGTCCATTCAAGACAAAGTGCAAGGATGAAGAAGCAACTCAACAGCTTGTCAAACAAATGAAGAAAGACAAAGAAGTAGCCGCCCAGATGACCATGCATGAGAAAAGAGACTTTGTCTGACCAACAAATTAGAAGAATAGATTTATCTTAGTATAATAAGGCTTGATAGAGGGGAGTGTAACATCAGCTGGGCTAAGACAAACAAATCAAGATTGAAGAACCAAGGAAGTTGCCAAAAAAAACCCCTTCTATTGCTAGAAGTGTGAGAAAACCTAAAGCACTTTGCCTTATCTTCTGATCAAAAGGTCATTTGTCACAACAAAAGAAGTATCAGCCAAAGCAGAAGATGATGTAGTAGCTGCACAGTGAGGATATACAAAGAGCTACTTAGATCAAAATGGGCTACAACAGACAAAGGCACGATCGTCTACAACTTACGATAGACAAATGCGATGTGCAGAATATTCTATCCAAGACAAAGACACTTCATCTATCACTTACACTAGATGAATGCCTCACTTTATCTGTTCAAGCAAGTTGAAGTAAATTATGTCTAGAACCTTCAACAAACAATAAGGAACAAAAGAAGAAAATCAAATTTCATCTGTTAAGTGCAAGACTGAGCGAACTTCGTTTATCACCTCCAACAGATGATGAAGAACAAATGAAACATATCCTACTTCATCTGTGCGTATTAAGGGAATTATTTATCAATCAATCAACTCAACTTCATCAGCATCATTCAAAGTTAATCTGTTATCTTTAATAGACAAAGCATATAAATGAAGGGTCGATTAGTAGATAAATCTTCTATAGGAATTATGATAGAAAAGGAAATGTTTGTCTATCAGTAACTGTAACTTCATCTGCATCAAAGTATATTTGCTACTTAAATTGACAAATCATTCTTATGGAAGTTGAACTAATAGAGAAAGCTTGGAAGAATTCGTCTGCAACTAATGGCAGACAAATGCAAACAGAGAGGCCGTGACTTGTCAAAGGAATATTTATTTATATGATTATGTATACAAATGGTATTTGCACTCGAGCCATCATTATGCAGACACACATTAATCACCATTTCTGGTAATAAGTGGTGTTGTAAGTTTTTTCAAAGCTATGACGAGTTAAACAAAGTGCACATTTATTATAGCTCATCATCCTCTTTGAATGACATTGCAGCAACTTGAGATAAATTAGAAAGACCTGGACTTCAATAGTAGAAAACTCAAACAGTCTTATTCATTCAATGCTGCTCTCCTTTTTTCATTCAATGGATCTCATCTTCTCCAATGGTCAAGATTTTGAAGAAGCTATTTAAAGAGAAGAAGCAAGATAATTTGAAGGTGGTGAAGAAACCCATTTCAAATGTAGTCAACTTTATGCAAATCCTTCCACCCATGGCTAAGAACTTAAACCATTATTTATTCTTTATGAGCTTTAATCTATAAATCTTTATGGCCATTGTTTTTATAGTTTGGGAAGATCTTTTATATTTTTTAGAGCTAAAAGAGAGATCATATCTTCCCCTGTGCTTAAATGTGTAATAGTTTTCTGATTAATCTGAAAACCAAAGAGTTTGTGGTAAACTCGATAAATCATGTTGTAATGAGTTGTTGGTGATTTTTGGAAAACCATCAAGTTTGTTAATGAGCTTTGAAACCAGTGAGTTGGTAGTGAGCTCGGGAAAACTACCAAGTTTGCCTATGATCTTTGAAACTGGTGAGTTTCCTGGTTAGCTCGTGAAACCAGAAGAAGTGTCGAGGACAATTGTTTATGCCCCATGGAGCTGTAATTTAGAAGAAGTGTCAGGGACACTTATGTATTCCATTCTATGGGGCATAGTGGAACCCAAGGCACAATGAGTTAGTGTTCTTGGAAGAGTGGATGTAGGGATGGGGTCCTGAACCACTACAAAAATCATCTTGTCTATGTGTGTGTGTGTTTGTTTTATTTCTTTACACTTTACTGTTTTATTGTTTATCTTAAGCCACATCACACACAAGCATGAAAAGAGAAAAATGATCCAACAGGGGTTAAGCAAAGAATTTTTACTTACCTAATTCACTCCTCCCCTCTTGGGTTAAGCCATCTTATAGGATTCTATATATCAAAGGTTTGGAAAATTGGAGATGTACTACACTTTTAAGAACATGGAGGATGGCATTGGTTGGGTAAGCCAAACGGATCACTACAATTATTTATCTAGACCGCTCTAATACCACTTGTTGATTCCCGCAGGATGTCTATACGCAAGAGGGGAGGGGTAAATTGGGTATATAAAAATTTATTGCTTAACCCCTATTGGGATATTTCCCTCTTTTCATGATTGTGTGTGGTGCATTGTAAAATAAATAATGAAAACGGTAAAGAGCATGAAAGATAAAGCAAGCACGCAAACACACACACAAATAACATGATTTTTATAGTGGTTCAGGAAACCCATCCTACATCTACTCTTCTAAGAGCACACACTGATGAGAATGCAAAATGTCATATTTTATTCTCCTAATACTTCATCTTTTGCACACATTTGATTCCTAAATA
>JAYJMB010013030.1:0-47070 GCA_036873735.1 Pouteria campechiana
CCCCCCCCCCCCCCCCCCCCCCCCCCCCCCCCCCCCCCCCCCCCCCCCCCCCCCCCCCCCCCCCCCCCCCCGCGGCAGCGCAGTATAGTGACCTGAATCCACTTTTTAATAGATTCTAAAACAGGACTCCTATAATCATCACCAGCCAAGTCATGAACTTTTGTCTGCTACGAGAACAAGAATATTAGTAACTGCACAATTAGATAGTGTTACATGTTAAAATTTGTAAGTACATGGAATGATTTGCCTTCAGAAATTTCGAAAAACAAAACGTTGAGCTTAAAAGTAAATGAATGACGGTCATAAAGAGCTCACCTTCAAAAGCAAAAAGATTGCAGAAGCATAGGCATCTTCAGTCATTGATGTAAATCCAAGACTCCTAAGCTCAAGAACAACCTTAGCAATGTTTCTCACCAGTACGTTCTTCTTCTGAGAGTTTGTCTCAAGTACAAAGTCCATGTCATTAGTTTCTATTAAGAGATCGCTTCTTTTACACAAACTAATGTCACCATTGTGTTGAGTTTTATAACTGTCTTCCATGTTTCCAGACATCATTATACTTAATTCTTCCAATGTCTCTTTAAAATATAAGCGAAGAATCTCTGATGAAATAAGGTTCAAAAGACATGTTAAACAAACTCATTTTACATCAATAACACTATGACATGCTTCTGAGAGAAAGATTGCTGACATAGATAGCTAAGCGTAATAAATATTGTGAAAATCATGGACCCTCTCTAACACATGCAATGCTATGCTTCAACAAATTAAGGCCTAAACCAGGAAGTTAATTTCATGTCACTGTCATAATTTCATATTGATTATAACTTCTATAAATCACATATATTGACAAAATATTTAGAATTTATATGCTGAAATTGAGAAGATAAAAAAGTCTATTATAGTTGACAAAATTAGAAAATTGAGACAAAGATCTTAAATTTCACAAACTGTAAAAATAAAAAATGATTTTGGGTGGAAGAAAATGAGTAGAACAGTGAATATTGAAGTTTCACAGTAAAGAAAGTAAGAATAGATAAGGAGGGAGGATGGATAAAATGCTAGTCATTTGTCAAAAAGAAAATGTATTTGTCTTTTCACATCCAGCTTTTAATGCATAAACTCATAGCTGAAGTAGAGAAGCATATCCAGAAATCAATACTAACAACAACTAAAAAGTAACCCCAACAGTCTAAAAGAAGCATATTTATAAATGATGATGTCAGCCATATGATGAGAACCAATAGTATTAGTCATGCTGAAAGCCATCACCAGGGCACCCATTAAGCCATTACTGAAATGGTCCTTTGGTGATGTGCAGTAACATAATCATGCCGCATTATTAAACTAATTAAGGATACATGTTGCATAAAAAGGGCCAAGTCAAAAGCCATACAGTAAAAAATAACCAGTAAAACCTAGTGTGCAGGTAATGTGGGAGTAGCCAGAAAGGTTAAAGACAGGCCAAAATCACCACCTTGCTTTCCATCTAATAAATAACTAGAATGCATGCCTGGTCAAAACTTTGTAATGAAGTCTCAGAAATATATGGTGTAGCATTTTCAAAATCCTACAAGGTACTATGCCAAGCTTCAAAACTGTGAGGGTGTTTGAAACAATCATGAAATTGAAGCCATATTAGAAAGTTGCATGGAGAAAATGTTTGTTATCAATATAAATTCAATTCCTCAAGAACTCTATAGCATATATCACTGTTAAATAGAATAAATGAATTTAAGTTTTGCCACGCAGGCCTGAAAACAAATGTTTTGAAACCTTTGTCTTGAGAAGAATAGCATGCAATTTTAAATCGCTTCAAGAACTCAAAGCTTATCAGACACGCACTGGAACAAAAAATCAAGCTTATGTATAACCATGCAAACAAAATACAGGAAGCAAATAAGATGGAGTGCACACACTTGATGGCATACAAGTAAGGTCACAAAACTTGCTGTGTCCCAACCTATGGCAGGGAATTTTCACATGAACTATTCATGTCAAGTAGCCTAACTGAGTTTGTCATGAAACTCCATGCCCTTGGTTAAATTTGCCTCAGATCAACAGCTTACATATCATAAAAAAATGCTGTCCCATTTTCAACCAATAGCAGCAACGGGGAGTTCTCCCTTGAACTGCAATAGTTTTCATGTGGCACCTCAAAGAAAATTAGTGCTTCGGCAGGGAAATAGATTGCAAAAGCCATTACTGCATGACTAGGAGGGGGCCACACTTTGAAAGAAAGCTCAATTTTTCACTTGAGATGGCAATAGAAACTATTGTAGTGAGAAAGCTTGCTTAGCATTTAGTATTCTCACTTGAGAAGAAGCACTTAGTCAAATCTATTAAAACTGCTAGAACAGAAAAGAAGCAGAAAGAAAAGCTAAGATAATCTCAATCATCTAACAATCAAAACAATAGGGTAATCTGCAGCAGAAGCAGATGCTCAATGGGCACGTCCAATGGTTTCATTGTTTATCTTAAAAAATAGCTTAGACCAAAACCAGGCAAAAACATATTCAGTAACTGAATGGGATATTTAAGACTGAGAATTAGTCCATGCAGTCATAGAAAAAAAAGTGTATTATCTTAAAATAGAAATATGAATGGTTACCAGGAAAATGTCGAGGAAGTGTTGTGAGAAGAACTGAAGATACCATCAACTGGTATCTGGAAAGAAGAGTGATTTTTTCCACCTCCAAGCTTTCACCATCCCGCAACATACTTTCCTTGTATGACCGTATAGCATCACCCAGAATCAGCAGGCAGTTCTCCTGATATTGTCTTTCTGAGCATATTTCTTCCAATGAATCACATAAAACTGTCTGAACCCGATTTCCCTGCATGTGTAGTAAGATTTCAAATGACAAGCAGAGTTGCAAATCACTAAATTTATCTCCATGGAAGGTTAATGAGCAAAATTATTTATTTAACAGTTCATCGACCCAACGCACAACAGCAGTGAAAATACCAAAAGCTAGAGAACTAAAAAGGACATATGATCATCAAGGTAGTTGAATAAGCATTATGATATAATCTTGAATCCTTGATAAGGTGGAATTGCTTATTTATTTATTTATTTTTCTATCACCCAATGGCAAGTTTTGTGAGGCCACATAAGGGAAATTAACAAGAGAACTTTCAAAAGTCCTTGATTTCTAACCAATTCTGCATATAACAGAATCCGATAGAGTTGAGTAAACTGGTGCACAAACACTTGCCTAACCATGAAGTCAAAATTTCGAGCAATTTATCATGATCGACAACTTTGATTGCTCAATATTCAATTAGGCATAAATTGAAAAGAGTTCCATAAAGTGAATATATATATATTGGGATAAGTATTCTTCACAGAGTTGAGTATTTAAATTACAATTTGCTTTTTTTTTTTCCTTTTATAACTACTTCTAGAACAATGAAATGTATCAAATTTATTGAAGAAAACTGGAGCTCACATTTGGGTATATAACAGGCCTCTCAATGCATCTCTGTTAGATGGAAGAAGCATAATATCAGCGGAGCTTTTGCTTATGCATGATAATTGGAAACGATATTTTGAGAGAGAGAGAGAGAGAGGAAACATAATATCAGCGGAGCTTTTGCTTATGCATGATAATTGGAAACGATATTTTGAGAGAGAGAGAGAGAGAGAGAGAGAGAGAGAAGAAACATAATATCAGCGGAGCTTTTGCTTATGCATGATAGTTGGAAACGATATTTTGAGAGAGAGAGAGAGAGAGAAGGCTATTGTACCAGGTGTTTGTCACTTTCCAACGCAACAACGTCATGACACAAATCAAAATGTTGCCAGAACTTGGCAACAGCATTTTCCCTGAATGTCTCCTGCAAGAAATATGAAAACAATGATTCTAGAAGAAAGAGCATAAAGTCTAGATGAAAGTAGAGAATTCAGCCAATTTAGGAGGGAGTTAACCTCTAAAGCATGCAGGAAGTGTTCTTCAACAAGAGAATCCAATCCATATTTGCAGAGAAGGTTAACACTGGAAACGAAATCAGATTTTACAGAAAGATGCTGCTTGTCATTGCGAAGAATTTGGGAGCAGGCGCAGTAGCCGTTCCAGCTCTGAAGGATTTCATGAATAGAATCTTCGCTGATGGAATCAAGATGACTGAATGGATTCTGCATCATTGCATCAACAACTCGCACGAGCAAAACCCCAACACCCTAGGCGTAGATCAGTTGGCAGTCCCCGTAAACCGTCTCACTGAGAACAAGAGTAAGAGAGGCAGGCAAGTCATCTGAAGCAAAGATTGAAAAATCAAGCTGCCATGCCCGCTATAGAACTGTTCAAATGTCCCATTGCTTTTTCACCACCCTCGTTTTGCTCGTACTGACCATCCCTACTTTAAAAATCAATTAAATTAATTTAACTTTGGTTAAATGTTATTAATTTTTTTAATAAAAAATTCTCAATATAAAACATGTGCGCTGTATAAAATAATATCACTGGTGGAAATGTCATTGAAATTTTCAACTCATTGAATTAATTTGTTTTTAGCATTATTTTAATCTATTGAGAAATTTTGAAGATCATTTATCAATTAAATATAAAATTATTCATATAAAATATGTAGCGGACCACACAAGATATAAACAAAAGGAGAAATTAATTATTTACTGAAAAATTATTATATGAACCATTTCATGTCATTAGAAATATTATCTTTATTTACTCATTTATCCTTCCGGAGAAGATGAAGATGTATGAGAGGTGAGAAATGAGAATCTCCTCTCCCCATCGTCGCTTGTCTTAAAACTCTCATGCTAGCCGTGCATGCTAGCGAGGCCAGATACGTTCGCTTGCTGCTGGGATGCCGTGCGAGCCTTTTCTCCTTGGCCCAGTTCTCGTCGTCGTTGTCATTGGATTCGTCGTCCACCACCCGACACCAACGCCTCCAAGCCTTAGCCAATGCTAAACGCTATGTCGATGCCATCTCCCTCGCTAAGCGCATCATCATCATCCAAACCTCCTCTTCCCCTTCCCAACTCCTCTCCACGCTCACCCACCCTTCCTCCTCTTCTGCAGTCCACAGCATCTTCATTCTCGCGCTCTCTCAATTGGGCCTCGTCGACGAAGCCTCCTGCCTCTTCCACAGCCTCCACGCTTTACCCGCCCTTCCGGCCTGCAATGCCCTCCTCCACGGAGTACTCAAGGTGGGCGGCAGCAGTGCTTATGATGCGGTCTGGAAACTGTTCGAAGAAATGCTCGCCCGCGGCCTTTCGCCCAATGCCTACACCTACACCGTTCTAATCAACGCTTGCTGCCATCACCAAGGCTGCATTCCCAGAGCGCTTTCTTTGCTTAATCAGATGGTCGGCGAGGGGATCCATCCTACTGTCGTCACCTACACCAGCATTATATGTGGCTTGTGCAAGGAGGGCCATGCTCCTGAAGCAGCTCACATTTTCAAAAGGATGCAGCAACAGTGCGTGCATCCAAACGTTTACACCTACAATGCCTTGATGGATGGTTACTGCAAAGCTGGTAGCCCCTGCCGAGCATTTGCCCTGTTCGAAGAAATGCTCGGGAATGGTTTAATGCCCAACATGGTTACGTTTGGCACATTGATTGATGGTTGCTGCAAGGTAGGGGACTTGAGCAGTGCCAAAATGTTTCTGGCTTGTATGATGAAGCAAGGAATTCTTCCCAATGCTTTGATTTACAACTGTCTGATCGATGGCTACTGCAAGGCGGGCAATGCAGATGAGGCTCTTTGTCTCTACTCTGGGATGACAAAGCTGAGCATGTGCCCTGATGTCTTTACATATAGCATCTTGATAAAGGGTCTCTGTGATGAAGGCAGAGTAATGGAAGCAGCAGAGTTATTCCACAAGATGCAGCGTGCTGGAATTCATGCCAATTCAGTCACGTACAACACACTGATTGATGGGCACTGTAAGCAAAACAATATGGAGGCAGCTTTGAAAGTGTGCTCGCTGATGATCGAGAATGGCATACTTCCAGGTGTGATTACCTTATCTTCATTGATAGATGGGTACTGCAAGCAAGGGATGATGAACTTGGCCATGGGATTGTATTCGGAGATGGCAGTTAGAGGTCTTAAACCAGATGTTGTTGCCTACACTGCTCTGATTGATGGACATAATAAGGATGGGAACCTGAAAGAGGCATTTAGGTTGCACAAAGAAATGGAGGATCTGGGCATTACACCCAACGCTTTCACCCTCAGCTCCATGGTTGATGGATTGTGCAAGGCTGGCCAAGTTAATGATGCTGTCAAATTCCTCCTGAGCAGAATGGAGCAGCCTGGCCTCAGTGCTACCATGCATGGTCAAGAACCGGATGCCCCCCTGCCCAAGTGGAGATATTCTTTGCCAAATCAAATAACATACACAGCTCTATTTCATTCTCTCTGCAGAGATGGACGGATTATCAAAGCCAGAAAATTTTTCAGGGATATGAAAGATTCCGGTTTGAGACCAGATGTTATTGCTTACAATGTCCTTATGTGGGGCCAATGCCAATCAGGGCATGTGCTGAATGCTGTGTGTCTGCATGCAGACATGCTGAAAATGGGTATAGTACCCGATGCTGTTACCTTTCATGTACTGGGTGCTGTTTATCAGAGTTGTAGTAAACTCTGAGGTGTTCCTTGAATTGATGAGCTTGAATCAATTTTTCGGCATGAACGGCATTGCATGTGGATCAAAATCCAGCATATTAAAGCTCCCTACAGGTTCACGTTTCAGTTTGTATGCCATTTTGATTCATTTTTGAAATGCATTGGAAATGCCTAGAGCAATTTGTCTAAGAATTTTCAGGGTGAAATAATTGCAGCAGTCGGAGTTCATTTAGAGGAATAATATTTATCGACCTATTATGCGAGGATCAAAGGTGGCTACCACACAACTCGTGTACAAGACAACCTTATTCAATTCAGTATTAACATAGATAATATCATTTTCATTGAAAATTTTATTGGTAAAATATAAAATTTGAAAATAGAGAAAATTAAAAATTGTCAATGAAATTTCACCATAAATTAAGGCAAATATAAATATCAATTAAAATAAACGATATAAATATAACCACAAAGCAATTGGAACGGAGCCATGCCTCCCACCCAATGTTTGGAGACAGCAATAATCCTCCCAGTCCAACAATTTCATCCAGTGGCTGGGCTATCCATAGCATACCATCTCTTTGTCGTCATCATCATCTATAAGCTGTGCGAAACTTCAATTGGGTGCCATTCCCCACACACACACACACAGAGCCATAATTAATTTGTTAAAAAGGTTCCCATGATACAACTGAAAAGATAAAGCCAACATAGGAAAGCTATATCAGAATAATGCACATCATGCTTGGTGGCTCCTGGCAAGTTTAACCATGTCCACCACAACGGCAGTGAATGCGTATACGATCACATGCCTATGGGCGCTTGCTTCAAACGCTTAAAGAGTGCAGAAACAAAAAAAGACGGACAACAAAACGGCCGGCGTATAATTTACAGTATGCATGCATCATTCACAAGTTAACGGTCTGGATCATCTTGATAGGCGAGACGAACCACATGTTAAACCAACATATCAGAGGACACGAAGCTGGGCAAGGAATGCAGCACATAGATCAAGGAATAGGAATTGTGGCCCATTAACCCGCTGCAAATCAAGGAGGTATTTCTCTTCCCTGGTCTTGTAAAGCTGTCAAAAGCAAAGTACAATGTATTAATAAATACAAAAATCATTCATGCTAAAGAATGAAACACTCATGACAATGGGCATTGCAACCACTACTCTGTTCAATAGTTTCATATTAAGATTAAACACTTTTAAAACAATACTAATAACAATAATTGCAAGTGTCAAGCCCTAAATTGCTGAGCATTATTTTTCTCTTCCTGGGCTGACATAGCAATGTCTAGTGTGCGCACAAGCCACATCTCATTTTCTCCACTCCACCTTACAGTTCCATCTACAACGTAGGTCAACATGTGACTTTTCCAGCTCCTTTAGCCTGATTTCTTAGTTTTATCCAATCTCACCTGAAAGCCAATCGCCATTCTCCACTGCCATAGCTAACATGCAAAAGCCCTTAACTCCTCCTCAAATATCCCCCACTGTTTTTCATGAGGTTTCTTCTACATGTTTCAATATTTCTTTCAGTCTTCTTCTTTCTGGATATCAGTCCAGCTCAGCATTTTCCAGCGTTCTAGCTGCAACCTTTAAGTCTAGGTCTTTACAATGTTTCTACCGAGAACATGAGAAGACTACATAATGGCCTCTTGGATCTCTTACAGGCCAACCTATAGAACTTCAACTAATGTTAACAAGCCCCTGCAAACCCCCATAAAAGTCAAATGCAGCACCACATAGCGTATCCACAACAAGGGCCAGAGCCGCTATCACAGGTGTTCAAACCAATGCTCGCATTATCAATAAATGTAAATTTATTGTTGCCACTGTTTAATAGCAACCAATATTGCCTAATTTATTGCTAAAATTAAAAAAATAAAAAACAAAAAATTTTGACAAAATTTTATGATAGAGGATATAAATATTTGCAAATGAATAAAAAAGTGTTAAATCTAAAGTTTTACACAGCAATTAAAAAATGCATGAATATAATGAAGTTGACCAGAATTGAATTGGCCAAATTAGTGCAGTCTGGATGACAAAATATGACCCATTTCTAAATTTATATTAAATGTGAATAATAAATTATATTTCGTACTAAGAATAAAATTGATTAGATTCGTCAAATTGGCAGAAGCCCCCTTTTTAACCCAATACTCAAAATTCAAGTGTTAAAAATTGCAATTTTTAATAGGCTTGATCTCTGTGGTGTGGATTCTAAACATTAACAGCAACAAGACCGGGCTGATAGATTGATGGATCTAATCTTCATCTAAGAGGTTAAAACTTGTGCCATTACATGAAGGCACTCACACATGAGCATATTTTAGTTGTTGAAGCAATTTTTTAATACAGGAGACGGGACAATCTGAAGATTGAAAAAATTCATAACCCAATCTCAAACAGGAAGGCAAGGGTTAATTTGGGAAATTTTGTTTGTAGAAAATTTAAGATTTTAGAGCTCATTAGAATTGCAGCAAAGAAAAAAAAAAGATGGTTTAACAGTAATAGCAGCAGCAGCAGTAGAAGATAGAACAACAACAACAACAACAACAAACCCTAGGAATCACTCCCAAGTTCAGGCACAAACCCAAGGAAATTACTCCAGCAATCTAATATCTAGAACTTTAATTGACTCAATTGTTATCCATAAGAAGCGATTTGTAATACAACTCTAAAAATGTTCAAAATAACAAACAAACCCTCACCCCCTCCCAACCCAAAATAAATAACCGTCATCCTCTTTTACATCTAATTTATGTGATCCGTAAGTTTCCAGATCAATGCTGAATCTGCATAAACTTAGGAGCACTTGAATGCTAACCCAATAAATAATCATCCCAGATCCCTCCAACACATGCATATACGCATAGAGAGACAGACCATGTGTCCAACACATTCATATATACATAGAGAGAGAGAGTACCTGCACTTCAAATTTGACCACATTTGACCTGACAGAACCATCGTTTTCAACAATGGCTGATTCATCACCAAAGATATGATTAGAATGGCCTGGAAAGCCAGGAAACCACCTGCATTTCATGTTGTAATGTCCTATCTTTTTCCAGCATACATTCAATTCTTGCAAAGCTTTGAGAACTTCTGTCATTATCTCACGAGGATGGGCTCGAGACTGGGAAAACATAAACAAAGATGTCATGCCAAATAATGCCATGTCACATACATAGACCTGAAAAGACCAAACCCATGCAACCAAATAGAGCCAAAAGATTTCAGTAACATTCAACAGAAGAACCTGAAGTCCAAGAGCCCACTTCCTCTCAACAGGACACTGTGGTCTTAAACCGATTCCTTGGTGATCCATATATCCTGGCATGTGGTGCCCAATTGGTGAAGTGACAACATCACCAGGATGCATACGCGGGAAACCACATTCCTGAAGAAAAAATAGAAAAATCTATTTAGTTGCATGATGTTAAAGACAAGAATCATGAAACAGCAGGAGAATTACCAACTTCTTCAACTGCACCTCAGAGCAAAAAAGCAACAATGACAGATTATTTGCTTGAATTCAATGCACAAAATGACCAGGGGCAACACTCATGTCAAGATTGACTACTAAAACAAAAATAGAAAAAACCTAGAGGAGAATCATATATGCTTCCAGAAAACAAACTTACCATGGATTCCTGAAACTCAGCTCCAAGATAGCCACTAGAGACACGGAACCTGTTGTCTAAAAGCAAATAATAAGAAACAGTTGCCTGCAAAGTTAAGACAAGCCATATTAGTGTGTCTCCGGACAATGAGAAAGGCCATCATGTAGCACATTCAGTTACCTCATTTTGTATTCTGTTACGAAGAGACTCAACCAGCTGGTTCCGGTCAAACCCCATTTTCAGTACCTCTTGAAGAATTTCCTCATCAATCTGAAAGAATGAGCAGAAATATAAAAAAACTCCATGATGTGAGAGGAAATAGTGTTTTCCAAGGTACCACAAACAGTAAAATAGACTCCAAGATATATGTAAGAAAATTGAAATAAAGTGGGAAAATCCCACCCCTAGAGGAACCGAAAGAATTAACAAACAAGTGCACAGTACCACAAACACACGCTGAGTACATTTTTCACCAAAGAAGAATGATCAACTATAGCCCGTAATACAGCCAGACTTGGCATGTCGTTTTGGAAGATTTGAGCCATGTATGATGTGACCTCATTATAAAGGGCCCATGTAAAAATAACACCATTAATTCTAGTGACAATTCCTCTTTTATTAAGATTACCACTAATATGTACAGGCGTCAGAAACAAATGTTTCATATACAATTACACAGAAAAACAAAACTATGAAAGAAACAATATCTATTATTAGGAGATTCAACCATGCCTTCTTGGCCTGTTGCATTGTATCTGGTGGTGGCACAGCTAAATAACGTGGAAGATGAGCTTGGAACCATGGGTGCTGACGGATCTCAGGAATAGTCATCCGCTTCATAGGATCAACGACCAACATCCTGGGTATCAAATCTCTTGCCCCAGCTGACAAATGACTCGGCAGAGTGTATATTCCGCCCTGAGGAACAAGAAATTGCAAACTCAATGTGAAGCACATTCACGGCCAATTCACAAATATGCAACCACCAACTGCAAACATGAATAGAGTACCTTTATTTTCTTGAACAGATTTGGAATGTTTTCATCATCAAATGGAAGTGTACCACAAAGAAGAGCATACAAGATAACACCACAGCTCCACACATCTACTTCAGGCCCTGCATACAGTTTACCAGAGATAACCTGCACAAGAGATACCTCAGCAAAACAATTGAACTTGTATTTTTTTACTATAAGATGAGAATCACATGGTTCTACCTACCTCCGGTGCTGCATAATTTGGACTTCCACAGCTGGTTTTGAGGAAGTGGCCGTCTCGCATGATATTGCTCAACCCAAAATCTGCAATTTTAACGTTCAATTTGGAATCCAAAAGAAGATTCTCTGGCTTAAGATCCCGATGAACTACCATGTTTCTGTGGCAGTATTCAACACCAGAAATAATCTGTTCCATGCAAAAGTTCTACTGTTAAAATTTACCACACCAGAGAAGCTAAGGGCTGAAAAACATTCCCCTAATTTTGAATAAAGAGAGAAAGAATTACTTCCAGTATAGTTCTAGTTCCATGCCCATAAGCCTCTATGGAGAATCAAGGACTAAAATGAGTGACTTCTACGTGCAACCTAGTAACATAAGCATGAAATTATATTCTATGTGCTTAAGACCCTGATATGTTGTTTGTTATTGTCAGTTTTCAAACCAGAGTAAATCTGATCACATGCAGTGTGAAACTGAATTTTACAAGAAACAAAAAAACAATAAGCTGAAAAGATATTACTTAGCTTTATCTGATGACAAAGCCATGAATGACTCATTGGCAAGAGTCAGATCAAGATTTCAAATTAAATCAATGTTGACAGTAAATCCAGAAAATGTTTAATCTCTTCAAAAATGTAAAGTCTATTCTTTTCATGGTTCCAAGTTACCACGCTCCAAGTTATAGGCACAGGTAGAGTTTAAAGCAGTGCCTGCTTGAAAGGTTTCGAGTTTGCTAACTGCAGAAAACGAAGCAAATTATGAGAACTTTCAAGCTGTTACTGAAAGAAAAAGGAAAGTTAAACTACCTGTTGGAAAAAACAACGCGCCTCATCCTCTTGTAACCTACCCTTCTCCACAATGTAATCAAACAGCTCTCCTGATTTCACATACTCCATGACAACATAAATGTCTGACTGTGTTTCAATCACTTCATAAAGGCGTATTATATGAGGATGCATGAATAGTCTCAATATTTTGATTTCACGTCTCACTGCAAAACAACAGAGGACATCAGATGTAAACATCCCATTTTACAATAGCCAAGTATAGTTAAGAGAAAAAGGAAGCCCTAAAGTAGGCAGAAATTGAAAATTACAGTTCTGAAATTTATTATTCACAATTGAAATATCATAATTTGAATGGCTACCTGTATCCATAGGTATATAGTTAGGTCATTTCTTAAGAACTTACCTTTCTCTTCCATTTCCATGCCCTTTATCTTACGGCGGTTAAGGATCTTGATTGCCACCTTGTGTCCCGTAAGTGCATGCTCTGCAATTTTCACCTTACCAAATGACCCGATGCCAAGAGTCTTCCCAAGCTTGTAGTTGGGCAAGAACCAGTCAACATTGCTGCTTGCTTTGCCAGTTGCCCCTTCCATTCTTCTGTTGCATATCAGTCAATATTAGAAACAGAAAGAACAGAAACACGCATAGAAAGTGAAGACACTCTCGACAAGCAGAATCCAGAAAAGGCGGAGAGTTATGATGCAACATGACTCAAGGGAAATAGAACAAAAGATATCCAGAAAATAAACAATTATATGCAGACAAAAATAAACAAGCCCAACTGCCAAAAATCAAATGTGCGTTGGCACGGTTTTAGAAAACTAATGTGCAATAGACCACGTAAACAGTTAAAGATGTGGCACTGAAGATGCATTCAATCCTACAATGTGTCTATGCAAATTCTCTCTTTTGTATGTATCTGAAGTTGTGAATGTATCTGTGCCAAGAGAATAGCTCAAACAAGGTACAACATGCACAATTATGTCAATACCATGACAGTGAATTGCTTCAAAAATTCATTCATCAAAGCATTCCAAGATAACAGAAACAATCGTGGATTACTAATTTAAAAACCACAGGATGAGGAAACAAATAGCTTATGTTCCGATTGAAATTTACTGGCAAGTATAAAATGCCAAACAACAGGATCTTAGACTGAAAATATGCCCAGCATTAAAATACACAATCCTTCCCTTATTCAAAACACCACAGAATGAGCAAACAAATAGCATATGTTTTGATTGACATTTACTTTCAATATAAAACAAAATGAAAATACATGCAAATACACATGTGTGTACATATATATAATTTTCAGTACTAAAATACACATAATCCAATAACCATCTCCATGAAGATTAGACAAGCTACTAATTTTTCACTAGTGCACCAATAAAAACCAAACAGGTACACTACTTGTGTTCAATTACCACAAGACCTCGAATGGAGAAAGAAAATTCATTATCAACAACAACATCAAATGCTGTTTACCACCTAAGTGGGGTCTGCTTCTTATAAACCAATCGAACCCAACCCCACCAGTGTAGGTGATCTGTTAACAAATAAGCAGATCTTTTTTCCCTCTTTTTCGTTCCAAGTGACATTTTATTCCCTTCAGAAATCTTTTTTTTTTTTACATCATTTTATTTTCGAACAAATCCGTATGTTTAATCTTTATTTATGATATCGCTGCCCATTTGACATCATCAACATCTCTCTTCTCTTTTTATGCATTAAATTTTTTAAGCACGTCCTTAAAGAGAAAAAAAAAAACGTTGGAAAAATCCACGAAAACCTGCCATTAGCCAAACCTGCGAACCCATACAAAGTAAAATGTTGGAAAAGCTTTACTTCAAATCCTTGTCCCAAATGCAAATAAAATTTTAAAACAAGAATAAAAAAACGGCATTCCAAACCTCCCGAATAAATCTTTAGTCGGATAAGCAACCAACTTACAGCACGACTTCCGTTGCCGGGGCAATCAATCGCAGCAGAAAGGGATCTCGATCTTGCTGCCTTAGCACGAGAGAGACAGCGGGTGGGGGGAGATTGTCGTAGAAAGGGGTTTCTGCTTCTGCCCGGGCAAGGATAGGTTTGGACGATTTATCACTGAACGGGTTTGGTTTGGTTTTTTATTTTCCCTTCCGTTTGTGGGGAAAAACGCAAAGAGGAAGGTGAAATTTAGCGGTGTAAGTCGGTGTAGGCCTGGTCCGGTCGTGATACTGTGACCCAAAAATAATAATTCTTAATCCACCACAATATCGAAAAAAGTAAGTTTTAATTAGATGATAAAATAAAATCTCTTAATGATTAATAGCTGATGTGATTTTTTTAAAGCATCCAACAATTTTTTATGGTCCGAAAGTTGCACAATGCATATATACCACAAATCATAATTTTATTACTAAATATGTCGCCATGATGCACATGGGAGACTTGCATGCAATGATAAATAGGTTCGACACAAAGGTAATAGGTATATGAGTATTACATATCCTAAATGTTAGACTTCTAAATAATGTCAATCAACTTTGTGATCTTTGACCACATTATGCTCGGGGAACACATGCATATGTATCTTAATAGAATATAATCGGATACCAAAATTATACTTACGATGTGCCATTACAATATAAAATGTATGATTTGATTTCGAGATCTCTGATATAATTTACATACCATCTCAAGCGTTCATTCAATATTCTAATATAAGTAGTTTCCTAGTTGAATTGCTTTGAGGATTTTCGTATATTTAGCAATGTTTATTACACATGGCAAGGGATCTACGATACAATCCTGAATCTGGATACGCATTATAAGCTCATTTATGCCTTCCTATTTTTGTGTGGATGTAGAAAGCCGCTCAATATTCCTTCCCATCACGTACAAATTTTCCCACGTTTAATTAGTCTCTGACAGATTAAGCGAACGGGGATTTTAAGTTCAAAGGCTCCTGTGTTTATTTCGTATGAGTCATGTCTACTAGGAAAAAATTGCTAACATCATACCCAACATTTTCACAAAAAAAAAAAATAATAAATTTCTTCTGAAATATTATACGACATCTCATTTAAACTATTTTATAAAGTAGGAAATACATTCTGTTAATTCTGTTAATAAAAATTTAATATATAAGAAGTGAAATGACCCACAAAATTATCCAGAGCATTATTAATCTTGAACAATGTTTTATGGGTATTTCATCTCAACCAGGATCTCGTTGCTATATTTTTAAATTTTTGCCATGCAATTATGACACTATTTTTTTTTATTGAATGGAGAATGGTATGAAGAATATTCATTGAGCTCATAATACATAATGGCTAGTAAAACTAATTAACAGTGCAAGGGTTATTGAGGCGACAAGATAACCCAAGCTTCAAAAAACTTAACACGAATAGGCCAATGCAGCTCCTGACGGTAGGCAAGACTATACGCATTGTTTTTCGCAATAGTGGAAAATAAATTGTTTGGGATTCACATCTTTCTCGCGGTATATAATGCCTCAGATTATAATGTTTGATGGCAACCAATGCAGTGAGGCAATGTTCAACGTCTAAGCATATATATAACCCAAACGTACCTTATCGATCCAATCTACATTTTTTTTCTGTCCTCAGTGATTTTTAAACTGGCAGAAAAATGAAGAGAATGATAAAGCACAGAATGGGGCAAGGCTTAGGTGATTATAGCAAATGATGGAGTCCAAATAACTGGATATTATGCTATGGCCTTTCTCTCTCACTCAGCTTAGTACATGAATAAAGAATATCCATTCAAGACCAAATTCATATACAAACCCCTTCTTTTCTTCAAGTTGTCACAAACTTACAAATTTAATGGGAGAGTTGAGCTTTGCAATTTACGTGTGCCAACACATCTGAGTCAGAAATAGAGCTGCTTGCATTGTGCTACCGTGGCCTCAACCGGGCAATAGGGACACTTGAACATACGTGTGCTGCTCTTGGACAACTTCACTATAGATTGCTTGCACAGAACATGACCACAGGGCATTAGCATCGGCGGGTTCTCCTCACTCCCTTGGTCACGCGAAACGGGGCACACAAAGATGGAATGGAACTGGAATTCAGGACCCAACTCCACAGGTACGGGCAGCTGCTTCATCGCCTGCCATTCTTGTTTCTTTGTAGCCATCACATTTGCTAGCTTCAGCAATGTTGGAAGCCCTTGGACACCAGCAGCCACAGCAATGCTAAGTGGGCTCTCATAGGACTGTCCTAAGAGGCTGCAGAACTGCTGTTTCAGTTCCTCAGAAAGCTTCTCCCAGTGTAATGGGGACAGAAAATCTGCATATGGAGAGCGCTCAAGACGACCCGCCCATAAAAGGCATATTGTGAGCTTTTGAATCTCAGGCATATGCGTTGAAGCAAATGGGGCCAGGAATGTCCGAATGTACTTCAGAGCCTCGCTTTGGCTTCCCTTCTGCAGTATTTCCACAAACTGCAACCGGTGCAGCTTCAGCTCAAGGGATGACCTGTTTTGCAGAAGCCGGTCACGGTTGGCAGCAGCCCAAGCTAATGCAGGCCCCAAGTTCCTAGACCTCATGGCTTCGAGTATTTGATACATTTCCACAAATGGAGATTTCAAGGAAGCAGCCTCCAGTTCGTCAGCCTCATTGACAAAGCAATCACCAAGATCAAAGAGGCCCTGCCTGTACAGGTGTGCCGCAACAATCCAGTTAACTGTGTGGACATCGAAGTCCACATTCCT
This sequence comes from Pouteria campechiana, assembly GCA_036873735.1. NCBI lineage: Eukaryota > Viridiplantae > Streptophyta > Magnoliopsida > Ericales > Sapotaceae > Pouteria > Pouteria campechiana. The sequence goes on from JAYJMB010013030.1 coordinate 16,980, forward strand.
GTAGGCCTTGGAAATGTCCTGAATGAAGGATTTCTCAAGGAGCTTGGCATATTTACTCAGCCCAACATTCAGCTCTTTTTGTGACCCTTCAATCTGACTGATTGGACCAATTTCGTTCAGCTTGTTGTTCAGGTCAACAAGAATGTCCCTCTGGCACATAGGTGAGCAAGCATCCTGTGATGATTGCATTCTCAACAACGCATGTTCAATTTCTCGGCCCACCTGATCAATCACTTCCTGGGTCTTTGAAGAAGACAGTTTCTGCTTCTTGGAAACTCGGTCAAAGGCATCTTTAATGGTACTGAGCTCCATGTACTGGGCGGTTAGATGCACCAAGCCAGAATCGTGACCTGCAATCACCATACCATTATAAAATAAACACAGTCACAACAGGAGTTATTTGTCTAACAACACATCATTCACAGGAAGAAAAAAAAAACATATTTACACAATACATGTAAATGGTAGCAGCATCTGTATTTGGGTCAAAGATGCTACGCTTGTTCAGCTGAATGTAAGCCAAACACTTTGGGATTTTCTTTGTTGATTTTCATGGCCAAATTTTTCTTAATTCATCTCCCTAAAACTCAATGATGAAATCATTAAGAGCTCGAAAAAGCAAGATTGTGATTGTTACAAGCCGGAACTAGTCTTGAGCCACTTCTCTATGGTTATGACTGCAAATCAGAAGTCATGGAGCACCAAACATATTGCATTTGCATATAGAAGCAATAACAATTGAATAATAAAATAAAAAGTCCTTTCATCATCCTTCACAGGTCGCACATTCAGTTTCTCAGTCTTACAAGAAGTAGAAAGCAGAAGGCTAGCCAAAACTCTTTTGAATGCCATGCAGCAAACCTGACGAGGATAAACAGATTCAGGCACAGTTCTGATTGAGTGAAAAACAAGAAGTTCAAAACATACTGAGGAGACCCATTTAGACTTCATTCATGCAAATTGCATGTGAGGTAACAGCTGGATGTACAGAAAAGAGTAAACAATGGATTTCTTCTTTTACTTTTTGTTTTATTATCTTGCATTTTTGGGTTAATTTTGTGTATTTGGATTCTAGAAGCAAGGGTGCAAAGTTTCCTTTGAGCACTGGAGACATCTACAGTATGCCCTTCCCAAGGTTGACCAAGATTAAAAGATTAAAATATAACATAATTCTGAGATGCACCATGTGAAGTATTTTACGTGAAATCCAAGTCACACCACATGCATAACATACCATTCCCACAGATACTTTTTCAGGGAAATTTTGCAATTGAACATACCGTTGGGCCCTTTTTCAAATGCATGACATTTGGCATTGCCCAAGAGACATGTTGCAGACAATTTCCCAAGGGCAATACCAAGGAATGTTGAAGTAAATTGAAAGAAGCATGCCTTGCCTCACGCATTGATTTTAATACATCCATTCGAATTTTGCTCATTGAACAAATTATTGGAGATAATTCTGTTAGTAGCACCAATAACGATAAGATTTGTTCTATTGCCAACGTAGCAGCACTACAACCAATATATACATAATATCATTGCATTTGTACAGAACTTAAAATAAATTGCAAATTATCAGTGGATAATGTCTCCACTGTATTGAAATAATTTGTCTTGAAGTTTTTTGGTAAAAAGTTAGAAATTCAAAGCTTTTTCACACGTTTTCCTAATGTTTAACAAAACAAGTCGTACAAAGCAGCATCTAACAGTAATCATATCAGCTATATAAATGCATGTTCCAATATCATTAGCAAGTAATACATGTAACTGGTCTAATAAAGGCAACACTGGTTACATTGACAGTTATATCATGAATCAAATATTTGGCATTACTTACCGTCCTCATGGCACAGCCTAGTTACAGAACAATGGTATTGGTATTGTTGAATAACAAATTGCACTGTCTGAAGAATACTTAATTCAGAAAATCAACGAAAACAAATTAATAGATTTCATTATTCTTACATCCAAGATTACAATGGATTGTAATCCTTAGATACATCCATAAGGAAAAATCTTTGATTTCAAGGAAATTTACAATGTACTTGTGATGTACTATAGATGCAATGCAATGCATATCATACTCCTATGCTAAATCTAGAGATGTAGGAAGGCTGTCGGCATCTTCATAATCCAAACAATCCCATGATGTCTGAAGATCCTCGCCTGAGCTGCCCTATGTGAAAGTAACTCCTATTTGTATATTGCCAAAAGTCTGCTGATCAGACGCCGGCTTCTACTTGTACTCTCCCTAAAGCCTTTCTAGCAGATACTACTGAATCTCGATGACTTCTATTCATCATATACCACCTCAAGTCCACTGAGTGAAGAAAGATGTGACTTTTATTTATATCCTACCAGAATTTGTCAAAAGGAGAAAGATTTGACTCCTATCTATATGCTGCCTAAAGTCTTCCCATTGGAGTGCATGAGAGTGACTTCTGTTTATATTGTGCCTCAAGTTTGCCTAGTGAAGTGATGAAGAATGATTTCCACCTGTATACCTGAAGTCTGTCCATCAAAGTTGGAACTCAGGACTAGAGTTCATGAGAACAGTGATCTCTTATTTATATCCCATTGAAAATCATTGGAGGATTGCTTCCATGCTTAGAGTGAATCATACCCGAACTCAAGGCAAAACGTTAGGTGAACCCGCCATACCAGAGACTTTAACAATTATTGACATCATTTTCACATCAACAAGGCATTACATCTGGTGAACAAGGTCATTGTGGGTGCTAACCTATACCTAGGAAAATACTGACAAGGACTTGAGAGGGTTTACTTGTGCTTGGAAAGGTTTGAGTTTATGCCTGTGGCCCAAATAATCATTGCCTTTGTAGAACCATGTTGGGCATTACCAAGTTTATGAGCATGGAGGGCAAAGTGGTCAGAATTGAACAATGAGTTGAACCGGATTACCATCCAGTTCATGTCCAACCACTTCAACTGTTAGTTCAAATCACTTTGAATCATGGCATTAGCATGACATAATTATGATGTCATAAACATTTGGTAAGTAAATATACACCTTCAAATTTCAATTCCCAAAAAGTTTAGTGCTAATATTTAGACCTAAAATTACAATCAATGGTTTCTTTTGTTACTCATGTGCTCAGTCCATTTTTAAAATTTTGAAGTCTTTCTATTTTTCAAACAGTATTATTTAAAGTTTTAAATGTCTCTAATATCTTTCGCTCATAGATATCCTTAAGCAACATTCAGCACTGATGATGTATCACTTCAATATATTGTTTTTTAACACTTAACACTAGGAAAGAATATCTTTTGTAACAGGTATATGGCCAACATGGTCTGGGTATACTCCTGTAATAGGGTGATCAAAAATCAGACTGACCAATGTAGTAAGCTTCTTCAAGCAAAGTCTATCCAAACCTTGTAAAACTCCAGATCAAGTCAGGTATCACCTGACAATGTTGCAGCCCTAGAATATAACAATGTCTGCATATATCATATAACACTCATATGCCAGACAATAACATAATATAACATTGTCTGCATATATCATAACACTCATATGCCAGACATATTGACAATATCAGAACATTCAGCCAACATATTGACAATATCTATATTGTCAGTATCAATACTCTGAACAATTGAGTTGATTTTGTAACTGAATTAATTTATTTTCTTGAAGGATTTGTCAAATAACAAAAGCGAGTTCAGAATTCCTGATCGACTGCAAGAGAAATCTAAAAGCAAGGAATTTATCACATAAGAGTGATTATATTAAAGTGCATGTCAAGATCAAGTCAGTAGAGTGGTTATACTAAAAGGTAGGTAGTTCTCATGCAAAATATTTTTGTTAAGAGCAATCACATAAGAACATGATATTTTTTTCATTCATAAACTCAGCCCAATATGTTTGTAAACTTAAGATCCTCAATCTATGCTCAAAATCTTAGTTATCCACACAAAACACCCATTCACTCAAGCATTGAAAATCAACACCTGCATGTTGCATGGAATTCTTATGTAAAAATCTACAAGGTGTGAAAACACACACACACACACACACACACACACACACACACATATATATATATAATTCTCAGCACTAAAATACACATAATCCTCACCATGAAGGTCAGAAAAGCTGCTAATTTTTCATGGTTGTGAGCCCATAAAAGCCAAACAGGTACACCACTTGTGTTCAATTCCCACAAGATCTCAAAAGCTGTTTCCCATTTAGTAGGATCTGCTTCTTAGCTCAACCCTACCAGCTTACATGATTTGTTAAAAAGTAAGCATATCTTTTTTCACTCTTTTTCGTTCAAAGTGGCATTTTATTCTCTTTGGTAACCTCTATTTTACATCATTTTAATTTTTCAGAAAAATCTTTAAGGTATCTCTGCCCATTTGACATATTCTCTCCTCTTTCATGCATTAACTTTTTTAAGCACGTTTCTAATGAAAGACAAAACATTGGAAAAACTTCAATTAAAATCCTTGTTCAGATATGCAAATAAAAATTTTAAAACAAGAAAAACAAAATTGACATTCAAACCTCTCAAATCTCTAGTTGGAAAAGCAAACAACTTACAGCATGATTTCTGTTGGTGGGGCAATCAATTGCATCGGAAAGGGATCTCAATCTTACGTTAGCATGAGAGAGAGAGAGAGGGAGAGAGATTCTGCTGGAGCAGGGAGATTGTTGGAGAAATGGCTTCCATTTCTGCCCAGGCAGGGATCAGTTTAGATGATTTATTTTTTCTTTTAAGCGCCCGAGCTTTTCCCTTTCCCATTCATGGCAAAAAATAAAAAAATAAAAAAACAAAAGAGGAAGGTGAAATTTTAGATTTCATACTCTTTCTGTCAGCCTTCTGCTGTGTGGTTTGACTCTCTCAATGCACTCATGATAAATCCCTAATATTTGTTAAATTTTACTCAAAACGCTGACGATGACCCCTATTGTTAAATATGAAAGTGAACAAAGTCTCCCCTTATTGCTATAGAAGGCATTTGGAAATAGAGGAGAAGATGTACTTAACAACAAAAAGGAGAAAACAAAGGTCTAGCAATGAGATTATAGCATCAAAGCTATCAAAGCTCACATATCTACTGCATCATAGCCACACAAAGGTAGGCAGCTTACACCGCAAGAATGACCAAGTAAAATCTAAATAGTAATAGAATTAAAATTGTTTAGAAATATTTGTCTTGGAAATAAACTTTTAAAGAAATTAATAATCATAAATATTTTTCTGATCTAGCAGCCTTGAAAATAACAGTTAAAAAATGGTTTTCAATTTTAGCTACCTCGAAAATAGTTTTTTTTATGTTTATCTGAACTGTAAATGTTTTATCCCCAGTAGTTTCTATCATTTGAAACAATATGCCTGTTGGCTCCTTTTGGTAATAAAGAAAAGTGGTGGAAAAGTTTTCCACTACTTTTAATGTGATTTGACATTTTAACAACTAAATAATCTTACTTCTCATTATTACCTATATTTTTAATAATTATTCTCAATCTTTTTTATAAAAAAGACAACCTCTTTTATCTTTATTCACTTTATTTCTAATCCTTACCTCCTGTTACATCACATTATTCCCTCTTTTTTGCTCAAACTTTGTCCATATTCCTTTTTTCTACCTCTTTTCCCTATTTCCCAAATGGACCCTTAAGGTCTGTCTAGATGAGTGTAAAAGGAAGTGTAAAAATGACTGTAATCTAATGGAAAGTGTAAACACAAGAAAGACAAAATAACATGGTAATATGGAGTAAAAGAGAGTGTGAAGAAAAAAATAGGATTATGATTGGAAAAATTAAGAAAATCGGTCAAACGAAAGGAGTAAAAAACTAAAAATAGAAAAATATGGATGATGATAGAAAAGATAAGATTATGGTTGAAATAAAAAGGATAGGGATGTAATATTTACCTTATTTGTTTGAAATGTAGTGTCTGCTGTTATTGTTGTTGTTATTATTTATGATTGAATATGGCATCTAGTTTAAATGCACACATTTTGCAGACTATTCAACGTTTATGTAGTCAAGGCATAATGGCATATGTGACATCTTATAAACAAAAACACAAAATGTACGCTCAGATATAGTTTATCCATTATGTAAGGAAAGTATATTGTTCAAAAGAAAAAAATATTTTCAATGAATTCCAATTTGTGAACCCTCTTAACGTAATGTACATTTTTTGGTTGTAAAGGGTGATGAGGCTTTCAGTTTTTTGTTTAGTGTGATAATAAACATAAGGGACTTACATGCTCGCACAACTAAGTCATAAGTTCAATTAACTGTAACTATAGAGTACAGGATGGCAAAAGAAATTGCTAATCAAATGTTGCTACCACTTTCTTTCTTTCCTCAACCTTAACAATGAGTAGGTTAACCATGCAACTCATTTGGAGTTGTACAGAAGTTTACAACAGCAACCTAGAGAAAGGCTATAATAACTTGTATCCAAAGGACACCTATAGACACCTCTTTTGCTTCTCATCTGCATTGTCCCAATTGCTTCAATGTAACTGATGAGAGTCCTGCTTCCAAACCAATCCCAAATACCATCTCCTCTCCTAATCATGCCCATTGTCCAAATTCCTTCAATGGAGCCAATAAGTGTACCCCTTCTAAACCAATCCAAACATGCCCTTATAATTACTATCACTTTTATTGATGATTGCATATGACAAGTGCAATCCGCAGTACTTCCAAGGTTTGAATTTACAGAGTTATAGATCCGCTTTGAAGTACCTGATAACTCCATTGTTCCAAAAACTTCAGAACTTCAAAGAGTGCCCTATAGACCACTATCGATCCCCTATGGATCATTCTTGCTTTCGAAGAGGGGTTAGGGAGTTTCATGCAAGGTAGGAAAATGGGAATTGGGCAATCCAAGTACTCCAAGACTAGGGGTGCAACTTAGGCCGCCCTAGGTGGTTGTAGTCAAGCCTAACTAGCTAACCCTATTTCTAAAATTTCAACCCTAATATTACCACAACCCTATTTACAAAACTTCAACTCAAACCTTAATATAATACAATTTCTAAAACTTCAATGCAAACAAGTGTTCGTATTATCGATAAATACCTATTTATCGGTGGCCCAGAAAAAAAATATTATCATTTTTTCTGGAAACTTTCTCGGTAAAATAGAAAAAAATTAGAAAAATAGAGAAAATTTGAAAAAAATTCAGTAAAATTTTGTAATAAATTATGATAAATATAAACACATAATTTGGGCAAAAAATTGGATTAAAAAAGTCACCATTACATGAATAATGAATGTGCACATGAGAAATGCATATAGGCTGATAGGAGCGTAAATCTTAGCAAGAAAAAAATATTATATTAAACCTTATATCTCCTATACTAAGTCACACACATACAAAAAAAAATACATTGTAAGTGTTTTGAAAATTAAAACTAAACACCAACTCTTACCTTAATAAAAGTGGTAAGATTTAAACACTCTTAAATATGCAAATCTTCACACTGTATGTATCTAACAATGTCTAAAAAAGACTCTAAACATTTGAAACCAATCAAAAAATATATTTACAAATTTAAGAAATTAATTATATTTTTCACAATTTAAAAAATTATTTATCAATTAAAACAACTAAGTAAATTGCATGATTCATGATCCAAACATTGATTTTTTTAAAAAAATGTAATTTTAGGGCTTATCACCAAAATTCATAATTTTACAAAAAAAATTACTGAAAATCTATTGCATTCAATAAATTTCATGTTTAATTTGTATTTTCATTCATAAACAATTACTAATTTTGGATAAATTAAATAATTTGGGAATTTTTCCCAAATTACGTGTTCATTCCCAATCTGTCAAATCTGATGGATTTGGTTGTGCAAATCTGTTTAAATCAATATTTTAATGCAATACAAACATGAATCACATAATTTCGAAACATAAAAATATAAAAAACAATGAAAAAATTGAATTTTTTTACATGAACAGCGTCTGAACGCTGTTCAAGTAAAATGTAGATTTGATCTTGAAAAGGGAGTTTTTCTCCTACAAAGTCGACAATGGATATTTCATTTTTTGTGGTAGAATGCAAAAATCAGAGATGGGAGGAGAAAAAATGGGGTTTGCGGGGGGTTTTCGCACCTAATAGTGGCCAAAAATATATCCCCTCCCCCGGCAACCACACGCCCCTGCCTAAGTATATTCCCACCAACAACAATATTATCGTGAATTTATTGTGATAATATCAATAAATGGGAGTTTTTATTGGTAAAATGACAATAATATCGGTAAAAGCAACGATATTGTCGATAATTATGGTAATTAACAAATAATATCGATTTTACATGCTTTTTTTAATTGTTGGGGAGGTAAAACAATATTATCGATGACAATATCATCAACAATATCGATATTAAATACACTGACGCAAACCTTACTATAATGCAACTACTAAAACTTCAATCCCAGTACAAAAGCTTATTTCTAAAATTCAGGTTAACAATTCCAGTTATTGATATTTCTACCTTAAGGGTGTGTTTGGTAATGGGAAAAAAAGAGTGAAAAACTTTTCTACCTTTTCCTATCCCTTTTGGCATGCTTTTTGATTTGATTTGACATCTTAAGTACCTAAAAATCCTATTTTTCTCTATTATTATCTATGTTTTCAATCATTATTTTATATTTTTCATACAACTAACCTATTTTGTCTTTATTAACTTTAGTTTTAATTATTACCCTCTATCATATTACATCACTCTTTTTTCCACATCCATTTTTTTCCTACATCTTTTCTCGACTCCCAAAACGCACCCTAAAATTACTTTCAAATGGAGATGTTATGTTGCCTTCAACATAAATTGAATAAATTAAAATATGCAAATCATCCCTAAACATTTTTAATTCAATATAATGGTATTAAATCAATCACAATCCACCATAATCGATAAAAAAAAACCTTTTGCACTTAATAAATACAAAATAATTATTGGGTTGCAAAAAAATGTGCAATACATGAATAGTAATAAGTAATAGATTGAGATAGGATGAGAAAGGGCTTCTGCAGCTGCTGAGGAAGAGGGTTACCACAGCTGTGGAAAGACTGTGCAAGGTTTCGCCTACCAGCAGGAGGTTGTGTGGGGCTTGCTGTATAGTACTACTAATGCTACTGTTGTGGCAGGGATTGAACATGAGTTGTAACAGCGAGGGAGAGGGAGGGACATGAGAGATGCAAGGTTGTTGTTAGTAAAACTCAAGATGCAAGGCGACAAGCAATGGCAGGAGAGGAGGAGGGAGGAAATGCAATGACAGAGATGGAGTGAGGTAGAAAGGTTGTGGGTGTAGCTAGGGTTAGAATTTCTTTTTTCTTTTTAATCTTTTTATCACAGATATAAGTGTATGCAACCAGCTCAAATAAGATTGGTTTGGAATCAACACTAACCCTAATCGAACCCAATTTTTTTTAAAACATCAACACTAAACCAACCCTATTTCTAAAATTTGGGTTGTGTTACAGGTTTAAAATGGGTTGACAATTCAGGTTGAATATATGTTGAGAATGGATGATATCAAATGCAATACAAAGTTTCATTAACCAACACGAATGATCCTGGATACTCCAAGATAAATTTTTTAAATGAATATAACTAGAAAAGAAGAGTACTTGATACTCAAACAATTTGAAAATATAAAAATGAACAATCTAAAAATACTTGAAAAATGAACTTAATTCACATAAATTTTTCACTGTAATCCACCAAAATCTATACAAATTCACCAAAAAACATAAACATACACCACAAATGTACAGCCAGAAATCACCACAGCTCCACAATCCGCCACAACCACGAACCAATTGGATTGCCCCACTTATCCACCACAAAACTGCCAGGTTCATCACAAATTTACAATTATTTGTTTACAAAATAGCCATAATAAAGGGAAAAAATCAACTTAGTCAAATACCTAATAGGGCCTCTATCGATTCCTGAGGAAGAACTGAAGAAGCATGTGCTGGGACTATGGCTGACGGTGCAACAGACTGCTGGAACTGATGCAGCAGGGCACCTGTCAATGACAAAGAAGAAGACCATTGATTTCTGAAAGGGGTTTTAACAAAGGACCATCAAATTGGGAAGAAAGCAGCAGGAACAAAAAGGTTTACTTATGGCTAAGAGCAGTGGAAGAAGGGGAGGACGAGGAGGGATAATGGAACTTTTGCCATCCAAGCCAACCACGAGAAAAGAACGAGAGGATTCTCTATGGCGTGTGGTGCACAACAGTGAATATCTCAGGCCAGGAATGCTGCTGTTTCCAGCAGAGACAAAAAAATGGAAAGGGGAATGGGGAGAGTGGATCGTGAAAGGAGGTAGGTTAGGTTTTTAGGTTTTGTATTTTTATTTTTTTTATTTAACTGGGTTCAGGTTGTCGGGTTGGTATACGCCCAACCCAAACCATCCCAACATTTAAACTGCATTGATCTAACCCAAATTTCAAAATCTGGCAACCCTAACCTACTTAAAATGTGAAAACAAATTGATCCCAACCCAGTTGCACCCTCATCATGAAACTAATCAATTATGGGTGAAATTTCCACACCCGAAAGACAGCCTGTATTTAAAACGCAGTCCAAGATACAGAAACAATCTTCATCCACTTAATGGATGCATGAAAATACCCATATGATTACTAATTCAAAACCAAAGCATAAGTGTAACACCCGAAACACAGTCCAAGATACAGAAACAATCTTCATCCACTTAATGGATGCATGAAAATACCCATATGATTACTAATTCAAAAACAAAGCATACGTGTAAGACCCTGGGCCTTCCAGTCCAATATTGTCCACTTTAGCGTTCACAACAGCGCCGCACGGTTTTAAAACACGTCGCACTCATTAACCATAAGGCCCACATATATAACCCAAGACTCCCCCCCCCCCCTCCCTCGCCTGGGTGATGTGGGATCTCACAATAAGAAAACAAATAGCTCATTTTCTAATGACATTTAGCAGCAAATATAAAATCATGCCAAACAACTGTATAACATAACAAACAGGATCTTAAGAATGAAAATATGCCCGGCATTAAAATACATATAATTCTTCCCTTATTCAAAACATCGCAGAATGAGCAAACAAATAGCATATGTTTTGATTGGCATTTACTTTCAATATAAAACAAAATGAGTATACATACATACGTATATCTACATACTTTTCAGCACTAAAATACACATAATCCAATAACCAGCACCATGAAAATCAGAAAAGCTACTAATTTTTCACAGCTGTCCACCGATAAAAACCAAACAGATACACTTACGTTCAAGTACGACAGTACGACGCGATCTCGAATGGAGAAAGAAACTTCATCATCAACAACAACACCAAAAAGGGTTTCCCGCCTAAGTGGGGTCTGCTTCTTATAAACTGATCGAACCCGACCCTACCGGTTTAGGTGATCTGTTGACAAATAAGCAGATCTTTTTTTACTCTTCTCGTTCCAAGTGACATTTTATTCTCTACAGGAATCTTATTTTTTTACACCATTTTTATTTTCAAAAAAATCTGTACATTTAATCTTTATTATGATATTGCTGCCCATTTTACATCATCAACATCTCGCTTCTCTTTTTATGCATTAACTTTTTTAAGCAAATCATTAATGAAAAAAAAAAGTTGAAAAAATCTACGAAAACCTATCATTAGCCAAACCTGCCAAACCATACAAAGTAAAATGTTGGAAAAAGCTTCACTTCAAATCCTTGTCCCAAATGCAAACAAAAATTTAAAACAAGCGAGAAAGGGAAAAAATTTCCAAACCTCCCTAAAGATTTCCGATAAGCAAACAACTTACAGCACGACTTCGTGGGCGGGGCAATCAATCGCAGAAGAAAGGGATCTCGATCTTGTTGCCTTAGCACGAGAGAGAGCGGGAGACAGAGGAAGGTTGTCGTAGAAAGGGACTTCTGCGCAGGGATAGGTTTGGGCGATTCTTCACTGAGGTTTGGTTTGGCTTTTTTTTTTTTTTTTTTCCTTTGGCCTGGGAGGAAGGTGAAAATTTAGCATTTTGTAATGGGCTTTTTGCAAAATGGTCATTGTAACTTTGCCTAATTGTAAATCAAGTCGTATAATTAAAATATTTGCAAAATAAGTCTTTTTAATATTTCAAAATGTTGTAAATAAACCCCAATACTAATATCTATAAGGGCATTTTATATGTGATCTAGGGTTTATTGTGTTTTAAAATATATTCTAAAATATTCTAAAACCATATTCCACCTATTTCACATCATCTAAAATTATCTTGAAAATGCTGAAGTTAAGGATTTATTTTATAATATTTTTAAACTTAAATGAATTATTTTATAATATTTTTAAACCTAAATAATTTATTTTATAAATATTTTAACTATTGGACCTAATTAATAATTAAACCTAGTAACTATTTTAAACTATTTTACAAAATCTTCGACACTGTTTGACTCCCACCGCCCAGAAAAAAAAAATGGCGAATGCAATGTTGGCTACTAATACCAATCCATAATATTTCTTAATCAATAATAGTATAAAAGAATGATAAGTTTTAATTATATAATAGAATAAAATCTCTTAATGATTAATAGCTAATGTGATTTTTTAGCAGCATCTAACAATTTTGCATGGTCTGGAAGTGGCATGATGCATATATACCACAAATCATAATTTTATTATTAAATAAGTCACAATTAATTACATGTAATTCAGGATAAAATTACGAGACTTACATGCAATGATGGATGGGTTCAAGATTAACATGGGAAAATTGCATGTAATGATAAATGGGTGTTAGGCATTTGGGTATTGTATATCTTAAGAGTTCCAATCCCAAATGCTCCAAGAAAAGACTATGTAATTGACGACATGTGTGTAGCTTTAGGATATCTCATGAGAATTTGATATGAATAATGTTTAAGAAAACAAATTAGACTAACCATGAATGAAATTATTAGGCTGACTTACTACATTATGACAAAATTAAATCCTTAATGTTGTTTTTATTTTATATCTAACTAATTTATAAAAATAAACAATATTGATTACATTTTCTTATTTTACAAATGTATAAATTTTTAAAATTATTATTTTTTTAAGATTCCACTTATTAAATAAATATTTAGATATATGTTATATTAATGGATTTGATTATCCCTTTAAAATATAAATATTAAAAATACCACTATTTCAAATATAAAAATATCTCTTTTTTATTCTAAAATAATTAAATTATAATTATATTTTTGCTTCTTACTAATACAAATAAAAATCAAATGATTATATTAATTATATTTTTATTTTTTAAATGAATAAAGGTCTAAAATTATTATTCTTTAGTATGTACCTACTTAAGGATAAAATCATAATAAATTATTTAATTTTAAATAATTATAATAATTTATATTAAATAAATAGATTTAAACAATTTTAGCATACATTTAATATAGTAGTAGTTTTAATGTTTTATAGTTTGTAAAGATATTCAAATCAATTAATTTAATATATAATTAAATAACTATTAAAAGTTCCTTTAAAATATAAATATTAAAAATACCACTATTTCAAATATCAAAATATTTATTTTTTATTCTAAAATAATTAAATTATAATTATATTTTTGCTTCTTACTAATACAAATAAAAATCAAATGATTATATTAATTATATTTTTATTTTTTAAATGAATAAAGGTCTAAAATTATTATTCTTTAGTATGTACCTACTTAAGGATAAAATCATAATAAATTATTTAATTTTAAATAATTATAATAATTTATATTAAATAAATAGATTTAAACAATTTTAGCATATATTTAATATAGTAGTACTTTTAATGTCTTATACTTTGTAAAGATGTTCAAATCAACTAATTTAATATATAATTAAATAATTATTAAAAGTTAAATAATTTGGTATGATTTGATATTTAAATAGGTTGAATATTAGGAAAATCATTATATTATGTTTTTGTTCACTTAAAAAGCCAAAAAATGTAATAAATATTAGTAATATGTTATAAATTAGTTATATATAAAAAGAAAAAGAAAATTAAATATTTCAATTTGATGATGATAAAATTGGCCTCCTTGTTCTCAGTAGATAAGCCGCAAGCCAAAAAAGTAGCCGAATCAAACCGGCTTAGGAGAAAATTTGCCAAGATGACGGAGAACGTCTCACTCCGTGAGCTGTGTTGGGGATGTTTGTGGGTTAAACAGGGCGACAGGGGAAAACTCGGATCCGGCCGTACGTATAGAGCCGCCGGCGACAGGCGCCTTGGCTTGATGATGTTGCATTTCCATCTTCCACACCGCGCTGCTGCTCTTGTATCCGCTTTCGAGCCTAACGCAATCTGCAGCACAGAATCGCCCTTCTTCATCCATCAATCCTTTTCTTTCTCTCTCTGTATACCCGAGCCCTTCGTACCAAAGGAACGACTTCGACGACGAGGACGTGTTGCAGAAGCGGTGGAGCTTGTGCTCGGCAAAGAACTGCAGGTTCTTTTTCGCCAAAAAATTGAATTCTCAGCGTTTTCAAAAGTCACCGAGTTAGAATTTTCGAGAAAAGCGTTTTAAAAATTTTCGGATTCATCTCTGCGGATTCAAAAGGGAATTGGGAAAAGCTGGACAACGGCTTCTATCGCTCCTGAGCACCGCACTCAAAGATCGTGGCAATGGAGTTTCAGAGAGTTTTCCAGATCTCAAAGCCATTGGTGAGTTTTGTCTCCCCTTTTGTTTCTCTATTTCTCCAATGTTGGACGTAAATCGACTTTGAGCTAATTTTCTTTCCCATTTAATCCTTCTTATTCCATCTTTAACTGAACACAAGGAATTTTGCTGATCTTCGTAGGATTCTCGCTCTGTTTTTTTTTTTTTTCCTTTCTTAAAATTGATTTCATCTGCTTGAATAGAGGTTTTCTGCTTGGACCTCAGCTGAAAAAGGCAAATTTTCAATTTTCTGTTGTCGTATCATCTGAAACGAGCTGTTTTTGGTGTGATTAGAGGCGAAGAATCATTGACACTGAAATGCTCGTAGCACATTCACTGCCTTGTATTATCGGCACCATCGATTTTGGCAGCAATCGGACTATCTAAGCTATGCCCCATTAGGACCATTCATCTAGGGATGAAACTCTATGCCCCATCTGGACCATTCATCTAGGGATGAAACTATGTGATGATTGACTGTTTCATTTGATTCTTATAAGCTTTTAGGGCTTTTCTAGATTATATCTCCAGTAGTATTCCTCTATAACAGAGCTCTATGGAATTTTTCTGTAAAGGTTTCAGTTGCTGTGGTCCTTTACCCATAATGGAAGAAAGTAATAACCTGGAATCTGCAGTGTAATCTCCTTCGGCAAAAGGGTTAGCAACCATGGAGAAAACTACGGATGACAACTTGAAACTTGTTATGAGTGGTTCTTCTATGGATGAGGCTGGTGGCTCAGGCAGCAGTGTACAGCAGAAAACTGAAACACCAGCCACAATGAGAGGTGAAGGAATTGAGATTGAGAAAGAGGTAGAAACTCCTTGCAAGGCAGTTGAGCCTCGGTCAGGTGGCTATGGAGGAATGCCAGCGACAAAAGGTTATGGATTGAAAAAATGGAGGAGGATAAAGAGAGATCCTAGTAAGGATGGAAGTGGTGGGACAGATCTCAATTGAATTCTGAAACGTGGGCTGTCTATTACCGAGCCTGTGAAACCCCGAGATCCATCTGGGAATAATAGGCAGAAAAGCGAGGGCTCTGGCTCAGTGGCTTCAGCAAATTCTGCAATGAAAAATATGGTGTTCTCTGCTTCACTGATTGGTGGCTCAGATTTAGAATCTAGATTGGCTGTTGGGATTGCCTTTCCTGCTGGGACAGATTCTGAGAATAGTGAGGATAGGAGCAGCAAATCAACAGCAGCTAGTGCTCCAAAACTGAGGCTGGAAATGCCATTAGGAGCTGGGTCTACTAAGGAGACAGGCAAAGTGAAGGCTCCAAGTGGGAGGGTATCAATCAGTTCCACTCCCAAGTCTCAACAAGGAAAAGGGAAGGCTGAAACCAGCAAGAAACTTAGGGGAGAAAGGGTCAGAGCAGAAAAGGAAAACTCTCACTCCAGTGCCAAATCTGACTTGAGAAGCTCCAGTGCTGCCTTTATGCTGGCAAGTGGTTTTTCTGGGGTTGGTGATGGAAGAAAGAGAGACAGGCTGCTAAATTACACTGGAGAGAACAGTGATGAAGTCCATCTGAGCGAACCTCAGTCTAGTGAGGAAGCCCAAGCAGATTATTACAAGCAAAATGGGGACGAAATTGTTTCTAAAGATGCTGCAGCTGATGTCTCAGCAGAAGAGAAAAAAGAAAGTCAGGGCCACAATCCTAATATAAGTCAGGATCCTTTGATCAAGTCAATCGTTTTGCTCCAGTCAGTGCAAACAGCACTTGAAAAAGGTGATATTCTTTTATTCCCCAGAAATGTTTTCATCTGTTGGCTTTTCTCTACATATATTACTTTTATTTGTCAGTTATTGCTGGAAGCTGCCACCCTTCCTTTCCTTTCTCTTCTTACTTTTCCTATGCAATGAGAAAATTTGGATGAAATTTAGGTTACTGGAAGGAATTTTGGAGTTGGAGGGGTGAACACACTGCCAAAATGCTATGAGAACACTGCTTATGAGCTCATTAAATTTTCCTGAGACAAGATAAAAATTGTGGTGGCTTATTTTTCCAACTTGATCTGAGTGACATACATCTAAAAGTTCCTCAAGTATGTTCAACGTACCTTTCTGGTTAAATCCTATAATATCAACCATCTTTTAGAATTCCCCCTGGTGTATACAGTTTTTACTCTGTATTTTCATTTTTACTTTCAATCATGCTTCCGTGTTTGTCTTTCCTTTATCAATGTCTTCCACCCCCCGGCACCCCCCTCCCTCTCTTCTCTTCTTATCCTCTGATGAATGCATCTCATAGAAGATTGAAAGCCTGTAATGTCTCACCCTACCTATAAATTCGACAACTCCCTTGTACCGTCCATGTGTTTATGCATGAAGTTCCATTGAATTTAAACATTAGAATTCCGATACTTCATCCTCACATTGTCCAGTGTGCATTGCTTACAGTTGGACAATATGATGGAATAAAGAATCTCGTTGAACCATCCATTCTTTCTTGGTGCATTGTTTTGAGTCTTTTGGCCCCTCAGCATTATGTTTTATCATGCCCTTTCTTGAATAGGGTGGGAAAGTCAGGGTAGCAACTGTAGTGTTTTTTTTCTTTTTGTCACAGATATCTATTGAGAAATACTGCTGCATCTGGGTCTTCCTAGGTGCACAATTGACCAGATGCTTTCCTAATAATGTTTATTCAATATATTTAAGATGATTCACATACATAATTTGACAGGGGTACTTGCAGCCGCTCAAACGGTAGCCATGTGCTAGAAGTTGAAGGTTGAACTTTAACAGTTTCATTGCAGCTGTCTTGAAGTTAGTGGAATGACTGGTCGTTGTATGAACAGCAAGTGCCCTACATCAGAATCAGCATGAAATTTGTTGCCGTTGAGAAATCCTCCTGGCTTATTTTTCTAAAACCCAACACTATGAATTGATCAATTTAGCATACTTCATTATATAATAGCGTTGACATACAATTCTCATAGGTGAGAAACAGGTTTAACTTAGTATCTTTATGTTGAAGTTATGAGCGCATATTTTCTTATGTACATTTAATGTTGCACTTTAAGTCTGTAATAGCCCGTGATGGTGAAAATTTGGGAAATCTTTGCAAGCAGAATTATAATATCTTTGGTTTGATGATACAACCTGCTTTCACCAAAGAACTTATATGTTGGAATATTTCGCATCCACCAATTTGTGCCTTTTATGGTTGGATTTGTACTTTTGTTCCTAGATGTGTACTCATTGATGAATGTTGGGTGGAGAAATGCAGTACTGTAAGGATGGGAATTTCTTATTATATGTTGACTTGTTGGAGCATTAATCATATGCATGTGACAAACAGATTTGTGGTGCAGATCACCAACTGTGGGCCCACAATTAGCAGATTCAAGAATAGTGTCATGCTTTATTTTACATGGCATCTAATTATAGAACTATTACCTTTTGCAGAAGTGAAGGAATTTGGGGAGATTGGGAAAGATTCCATTTCTGTGCTTAATGGCTCTAGCCACGGGGTTGGTGCATCTCATCATGTGCTTTTTGAAGAGATGAAGGAGAGTGAATCAATACCGTCTCAATCCCGAATGATTAGGTTAATCCATAAAGCGAATTATCTTCAGCACAAATTGGCAGCAACATCAGTGGTTCTCAAGGCAAAGGAATCGGAAGTGCTTGCACTTGAATCCATCTTAAACAAATTACAATTGCCTGGATGTGTTCAGGACCAAACTGTCCTTCAAGAGCAAGAGTTTGAACTTGATGATCTGTTCAAAAAGAGGATAGAGGCTGAAGTTGAGTCTCTGATAATGATGAAAACAACCGAAAAAGTGGTAGTCACCGCTGAGGACAGAATCTCTCTATTTAGAGAGCAGAAGTTCCTGTTGGAGAAGCAGGAGCAAATGCTCCTAAAGCTGAGAGAAGCTGAAAATAAGGCTGCCATGCTGAGGATGCAGGCAGATGAGTTGGAGGCTTCGTGAAAGGAGCTGTTAGAAACTACAGAGATTTTGAGGATGCAGAGTGATGTCTGTAGGAATAGTTTGTGTTTTCTGATACAGTTGGTGCTGCTGTGTATGGTTTTTGGATTGTTTCTCTTGCAGCTGCTGCCCCATTCTACTGTGTTTGTACCCACCTAAACTGATTAGTTAAAGAAACATTTCTTTTCATTTTATATTTTTGGCAGTGTTGAATGTTGAATGTAATAGTTCCTTTATATAGGATCATTGCATCTAATGTTGCGCTTATTACCATGTTGCGCGTGCTTATTTTCTGGGAGATGGTGAGGTTTGAGATGATTACATGGGATATGATAGTGTTAGATGTCCATAGCATGTTTTTCAGAAGCCATCTGGTCTTAGAAGAGTCCTATAGACACTTTGTTCCTGAATATTGACTAAATTTAATTTCTCCCCAGCAGCTGTAAAGTTTCAGCACAGCTCTAAAAGATTATGGCTATGGTGGGGCCTAGCATAATAATTACTGAATAGATAATTTTTCCATTTAAAAAAAAAATTCTAGTGTCAATTGGCATTGGACTTTTCAGAAATATTTAACAGAGGGACTTTTCAGAAAAACTGTGGCTGATCTCCTTATACTTAAAAAAGTTTGGTAAATGGGTTTGATCTTTAGGCTTGTCGTTTTATGAACTATATGCCATTACTGCACCATAGCTTAGCCATCTATTTGCCAGCATCATGCCACCGGGGCGGAAGGGGAGGAAGCTGCTGCAGTTTCCTCTCTACTGCACTACACTATAGATTCAGAGGTAGGGAGTGTTAGTTATAAGCCCATGCTCAGCAAATCAAACCCGATTATGTTGACATCATTACCTCTTTTTTTAATAACACTTTAAGTATTCCACCTTTTCACCCGTATTTCAAACTTAATTATCAGTATAAAATTTATATCCAAATAATTAGGGACAATGATCCAGTTATCCTAGTCCAAACTAGAGACAGAGACGAATTACCATTATCATTGGCTACCCACCGTGACTCAGATTACCATTGCCGTGTGGGATGCAAGATTATCTTAAGCTTAAATAGCATCTAAAATATTCACGATATTTCGTTACTTATTACTTCTAGTTATCCCCGTTTATCTATTCCAAATGTTATTCATATCTGACTTCATTTTTAGTTGTTTCCTTTGGACAAAGTCCGTTAAACCGGGGCTCAAAATGCAAGTGGTACCCATTATGGATCCTTATGGCCCGTCAATCACTGATGACGAGTTGGATGCTATAATTGTCAGGTTTTTGTCTAACTACTTGTATGGTGCTTATGATCTTGCATTAAGATACTATTTACTTCAAGGCAATAGCATTGTACTTGATTGCTTTCTGTTGCTTTTGTGCTTTAATTATTTATGATTTATTAAAATGAGTTAGTCAACATACTGAAAATGATAACTACCATGTTGCTAAAATTATCTAATAATGCATTATTATTGAAAAGCTGTCACCTTGAAATAAAATTGATGATTTGGTTAGAAAAGGTATTTGAAGGAGAATTTATTAGTTAATGAAAAATTTAACTTGATATAGGATCTCCAACCCCATGTTTTATTTTATTTTATTTTATTTTTGTCTTTGTCCTTTCTCAAGCTTTGTTAAGTGATTGATTGAATGAAAGGCATCAAGAAAAAAGTGTTATCGTTTCTTTCTTTCCATCAAACTAGAGATAGGTGGATTGGATTAGTGATGAACTTCAAAATTGCTATGATCATGATCCTAACCATCACCTCAACTGTACCTAACTAATTATAGATGGTTGCATCAGTTGGGTTACTCTGTTTTCTTTTTTTTTTCATGCTCCTATAGTTTGCTTTGTGGTGCCAAAAATCATGATCAGCGGTAGCCAAATTTGTACATTCTGTTGGTAAGACGATAAGTTTCTGCCTATGCGATACAAAGAAATCGCTCACTCTCATGCTCAAGGAAATGCCATGGATCATGGATGAGCTTTAAGAAGAAGACACCACAATCTCAACCATGTAGGTTTGTGCCTGTGTGTTAACGCCTTTGAGAAGAAGAAGAAACCATGATTCTGTCTATATGAGAACATCTTAGATGGCCTTTGTGTTAAAGAATGGGACTAATGCCCAAATGCATTCTGAAATATTTAGTAATATTTCGTTCAGGCATAACCCATCAAATATCATGAA
Organism: Pouteria campechiana; assembly: GCA_036873735.1. Lineage (NCBI taxonomy): Eukaryota > Viridiplantae > Streptophyta > Magnoliopsida > Ericales > Sapotaceae > Pouteria > Pouteria campechiana. Next base: position 37,810 of record JAYJMB010013030.1, read on the forward strand.
CTTTTAATCAAATTTCAATCATTGGAATATCTTGAATCTTGAGCAGTAAACTAATGGCCAAGAGACATAAAACATGAAAAGGTTTTGTTTTCTACTGAAGTCTCTATTGATTGAGATGAGCTATATAACATTCACTGAAACAAAATCATCCACGTTTTCTCTTTACAATTTACTCTTTTCAAATCTCTTGCATCTTGGTGGACTGAAGTTATGCATGAATGCCTCTCTCTCTCTCTCTCTCTCTTTCTCTCTCCCTCTCCTATCTTAACTATTTTTCTAATTACCATTGCCATGGTTGGTTCTCTCTCTCTCTCTCTCTTAACTATTTTTCTGATTACTATTATCATGGTTGGCTCTCTCTCTCTCTCTCTTCACTATTTTTCTGATTACTATTACCATGGTTGGCTCTTCTCTCTCTCTCTCTCTCTCTCTCTCAACTATTTTTCTGGTTATTATTACCATGGTTGGTCATCCAGCAAAGAAACTTTTGGGGTTAGAGTGTCAATTAACGGGTGGAGAGCTGAAAAAGGCCCTTCAGAACTGAAGGTTCAACTGTTGCTTCTTCTCTTAAATCTTCTCTCTCCCTGCTTGTTTACATGTAATTAGTAACAACGGACAGTTTAAGTTTTCATCAGTGTTATCAGAACCAAATTGGACCAGCCAGTCCAACCGGTTCAATTGCCAACCGGCCCTATCTCCAGTCCATTCACTCCAATTAGTAGTTGGAATGTAAATCCTCATCCGAGGGTGCCACATTAATCATATTTGAAAGTAATTTTGAAGAATGCAAATGTTACGGGGAAACATAGGAATGTTCCTACTTTCCAGGTGGTTTATACATAACTTTATTTGAAGGTAAATTATAAAAATATGCTCATTCACTTGTGAAAAATTCAGTTAAAATTTAAAATACATTAATTTGCATAATTTTTTTTACAAAATTAGAAAAAATCATATATGTAATTTAAATATTAATTAAACAATTATATTAGAAGTATAAAAAGATAATATTATAGTTCTATTCGATTTAAACAAACAGTCAAACTGGTTCAAACCAAACCAGACCATTGATGGGTTTGATTAAAGGTTCAGTTTTGATAACATTGTTTTCCACGCATTCAAGTCTAAAATATTTGCATTATGGGCTTATAAACTTTTAGCTTGTTTCAATCAAGTTTCTTGGAGGTTAGTAGGGAAAAATATTCCAACAAGGAGTGATATTTCCTTTCAAATTGATACACTTGTTCTCTATATTGGCTGTTGTATAGGATGGATGCATTTTTGACACAATGAGATAACGTCAATAATTACAAAATTGTGATTCACTGATTTGTTTAGTCCCAGGACCATTATAGAAAGCCATTTGCCAGATTGTGAATTGCTTCCTTGTTTTCAAATAGCCATACATTTTAAATGACCGCAATTGCAATTGATTTCTTCTCACTTAATTATGCGTGTCTGATCTTCCTTAGATTTACGTTGTTGATTTGTTATCGAAAGAGAGGGGTGGGGAAGAGCTGAGTTCAACCATGTTGAGAAGACTTGTGGCTAACAATTCCAAGCAACAACAGCAAGTGCAACCCTAAGAAAATGTAGAGATAACAAAATAAGTTCAATTGCAGAATGTTTTTGAAGAGGCTTGCTCGTGATGATAATGGACTTCAAGTGGCAAGCATCAGGATGGATCTTTAGAATGAAGATTAGATTATGAGGTGGAAGATGACTTGAAATATACCCATGCAACACAGAGACAGGGCATACATTAGTCCGTCAATCAAATTTTGTTCTTTTCTAACAAGCCGTGATAGGCAGCAAAACTATACTTCAAATAATGATCTTGTTGAACGTTGCCCCCTATGATGGGGAGCAATGTTGCCATGAGGGGCGACAGTTGGAAAAACCATGTCTCATCCGTTCGACGTACCTCTTCCCTATTTATAAATGGGGAATGTAAATGGGTTGGAGTAGGTAGCAACGGAGATTTTAGAATAATCCAAGCCATCTGGATTGTGCAGTAGAGGTATTTTCACCTGTGTGATTTGTCTCTAACTTGTTGAGAGCAAGAGGTGTGCGGATCAGAGTTTATGGGAGATAGGTGATCTAAAGAGGTATGCTTTCGCTGTCATTATCCTCTATTATATTATCAACAGTGGTATTAGAGCCGTTAGATATCTTCCTTGGCTCGAGAGAAAGGAGGTGATATGTGTATTTTGCCATTTTAACAATTAAATATATGAAATTTGTGAATTTTTTATTAATGGAAAAATTTTTGAACTTACTTTTCTGGTCAATCCGTTGGTACCATCATATAGTGTTCTCCGAGACGAATCCAAAGACATATTACATGCAAAAAATGGACTTAAAATGGCTTCTATATGAATTTTTGAAAACAAAAAATTCTGAATGAGGGTGGAATTTTTTTGTTTTGGTCCTTGTGATTTTAAATTTTGCAAAATGGACTAGGGTAAAAGTGCAAATATTATAAAAGATTGAGATCTTTTTATAATTTTGAAAAATTTAGGAGTATTTATGAAAATTTTCAGAAGTTGTTTTTAGCAAATTTTTTGAAGTCAGGGGCATTTCTATAATTTTGCAAACTAAAGCCAGTGGGTCGAATGGGTTCGGGCCCATGCGCCGAGTCCAGTGGCTTAGCCTATTCAAGCCCAACATAGACTAGGCCCAAGCGGGGCCCAGTTGGAACAAGTTCAGGCTAGTCCACAAGACCAGGCCCAGTCGTAGTAGGCCGGCAACAACGGCGGATGGCCGAATTTTTCAGCAGACCCAAAAATTGCCCAAATAGTCAATTTTGAGGTTTTTTGACTTTCTAAATCCATCTGTGGGCTTAGATGTTTGACTTTGCATATTTTCATATGTTTATTTTATTTGAACAGATGTATGTGAATTGATGATTGTATGCATAACATGCTTTTCTTAGTACGTCTTTTGTGAAAATATTATTAATTTATGTAATGACATAACAAAGTATGTTTTATGATATGAATAAGTATTGAAATGAACAATTGATATCTCATAGGCTACTTGAATCAGGCTAAGCTCATGATAAAACTAAAATTCTTTAGGTGGATCTTAGTCAGATAAACAGATTAGATGGGGAAAACTATGAAGTATGAAAACTCAAAATTAAATAATTGTTAGAAAAAAGAAATTAGTGATGTCCTAACAATAACTATGGAGGATCCTCAAAGGGATGTTACTCCAGCTCAGGGAGATGCTACTCCAACACAAGGGGGTGCTACTCTATAACAGTTGAAGGCATATTTCGAATGGCAAAAAGAAAATTCTCGTGCTTGCATCACAATGCTTAGCGGCATGAGGAATGATCTTATGTTTGCTTTCACTAGGATTACTTCTGCCAAAGTCCTATGAGAGACTCTGAAAAATAAATATGATAATAATTTTAGAGCTTAACTTAGAAGGCTCACCTTGCGGTTTGAGAATTATAAGATGAACTCTTAACATACAATGAGACAACACATATTGGAGATGTCCAATATGATTTTACAATTACAAATTGCTTGCCATATGCTTTCAGATAAGCAACAAATTGTAGTCGTGATTCGGTCTCTCCTAGATTTGTGGAAGTATATGAAGGTGAATATGACTCACCATAAATATAAAGACTTTCGATGATATTGCACAGCATCTGCAGTTAGAGGATGATCGTTTAGTTATGGCCAAGCCCTCCTCTTAGGCTTTGGTAGTGTAGTCTAGTTCTACGCTCAAAAATAATGGTTTTAATCATAAGAGAAACTAGAAATCGAAAAGGAAGCAGACCGAAACCCTAAATCAAAGCAAGGGCATCCAACGCAAACGATGGAGACATAAAAATAATAAGAAGGACATACGCAAGTTGAAATGTTTCAACTGTGGTCAACTAAGACACTCCCCTCATGATTGTACTGAGGCGAAGAAGGCAACTTCTAGTTCACAATCTCTCTCTTGTGTATGTATTTCTAGCTCGGTCATGCCAACAGAATCTCATCCATTGTGGATTGTAGACTTAGGAGAAATGGACCATGTAGCTCGTGACCTTGCAACATTTGTAGAATACCAACAAATACTTGCAAAATCTTGGTGAATATTTGTGGGAAATAATTCAAAAGTAGAAGTACATGGAATTAAAACACACAGGTTGGAGTTACAAGAGGGATAAAGTTTATTGCTGAATGATGTCCTATATACTCCAAATATTAGATGAAATTTAGTCTCGGTTACTGTTCTCCTTAAGTTAGGATTCAATTTAAATTTTTCTAGCAATGGACTTCAAATTTTGAAAGGAACTGCATGTATTGGTTATAGAACAATGTCTAATAGTTTTATTATTTTAAATTCTAGCAATATTGTAAATTGTTTTACAATTATGCCATCTTATATGAGTTTGAATGATAATGTATTATGGCATACTAGATTGAGTCATATAGGCCAAGACAAGATTAATTGTTTGGCTTGAGTTGGACTATTAGGTCAACTCGCCAAAGTTTCATTACTAGTACGTGAGCATTGCTTGGCTGGTAAAGCAATCAGGAAACCTTTTGGAAAGGCATCCCGTGCCACTCAACCATTGCAACTTATTCACTTGGATATCGACTGTCCTATGAGTGTAAGGACAAAGCATGGTGCCTCATATTTCATCACCTTTATTGACGATTATACGCGCTTTGGTTACGTTTATCTGATTTCCCATAAATCTAAAGTATTAGACTATTTTAGAAAATTTACAAGTATGGTTGAGAATTAGTTAAATATAACAATAAAAGGATTGCGAACAGACCAAGGGCATGGGTATTTGTAGGAAGAATTTAAGAAATTCTATGATGAAAATGGTATAGTTAAGCCGCTGACAATTCCATATACTCCGCAACAAAATGCTGTTGTAGAAAAAATAATCAAAGCCTATTAGACATGGTGAGATCCATGATGACGCAGACAAAGTTATTTATCTCCGATTGGGGAGATGCTCTTTTGATTGCTGCATATATACTCAATCATATACCCTCTAAATCAGTCACATCAACGCCCTATGAGTTGTGGACTGGAAGAAAGTCTGATCTTAGCCTTTCGAGGCCTTGGGGATCAGCAGCCTATGTTCATAACACATCCCATAAACATGGAAAGTTGGGACCAAGATGGAAAAAGTATATCTTTATTAGATATCTTGATTCTTCCACGGGTTACATGTTCATTGGTAAACATGATGATGACACTATAATTGAAATAGAATCACGAGATGTTACATTCTTAGAGAATGAATTCCCTAGCAGATGAGAAATTAGGTGAAATATTTTATTTTATGAAATGAATGAATCCAAAGAAATTAGTAGGCAAAATCGATCTATTGAGGAGGATAATGGTCCACTTCAACTGCCTGTTTTGAGTAGGAGCATTTTAGCCAAATTCTTCAGAACCCTTATTAAGGAGAAGTAATCGTCTAATTACTAAGCGCTGATAATTTTTAATCGAAGGAGAGACGCTAATGGCTTCTCTATTGAATGAGGATGACCCTATAACAGTTTTTGAGGCGTTCTTATGCCCTGCAAGGGATAAATGGAAAAAGGTGATAGAAGAGGAAATGAACTTTATGAGATCCTACCATGTCTGGGATTTAGTTCTATTGGGAATAAATGGGTTCTCAAAATCAAGCGTAGGGTGGATGGATCCATAAAAAAGTATAAAGCATGCCTAGTGGCAAAGGTTTCACCCAAAAGGAGGGTATGAATTTTGAGGATACTTTCTCCTCGGTGGTGAGTTTTGCCTCAATTCAATTAATTCTAACCATTGTCGTACATTTGGACCTCGAATTACTTCAGATGGATGTAAAGACAATATTTCTCAATGTAGAACTAGATGGGGAGATCTACATGGATCGGCCAACTATTTTTGTAGAAGCAGGCTAGGAGGAAAAAGTTTGTAGACTTGACGCTCGATCTATGGATTAAGACAATCATTCAGGCAGTGGTATTTGAGATTTTATCCAGCAATATTAATATTTAATTTTTTAATGATTGATGAAGACCACTGTATGTATATCAAGAAGTTCAAAGATAATTTTGTAATATTATCTTTATATGTGGATAATATTCTAATAGCCAGAAAGAATAAGAAGTTTGTCGACATTATTAAGGAATGATTGTCCCTGACTTTTAAGATGAAGGACATGGGTGAGGCAAGCTACATTCTAGGGGTAAAGATCTTGAGAGATCGATCAAGAAAGTTAATATCTCTTTCACAAGAGACACATATCAACAAGGTACTTGAGCGATTTCATATGTTGAATTGCAATCCTATAGACAATCCTATCACAAAAGATGATGACTTGAGCCTTGAAATGTGTCCAAAAACCCTATATGAAATCAATGACATGAAGAAAATTTTTTATACTAGTGCAGTTGGCAGTTTGATGTATGTCATGATATGTACCCATCTAAATATTTGTTATACCTTAGGGTTAGTTAGTTAATACTAGTCGAACCTAGGACGTGATATTGGAAAGCTATTAAGTGAATCTTCAGATACCTCAAAGGCACTATGAACTATATGCTCTACTATCAAGGATTTGATCTGCAATTGCAGGGATATACAGATGCTGATTGGGGTAGTGACCTTGACGAGTATAAATCCACATCTGGATATGTGTTCTCACTAAACAATGGAGTCATATCTTGAAGTAGCAAAAAGCAGTCATGTGTAGCATTATCAACCATAGAGGCTGAGTTCGTGGCATGTTCAGCTGCAGTGCAGAAGGCAGCTTGGTTGAGGAGGTTCCTACTACACCTAAGAGTCAGTGTTTTGGCTGAAGGGCCTGTATGTTTATATTGTGATAACCAGGCAGCTAGTGCATATATGAAGGACTCTCGATATCACAGTAAAACCAAATACATCGACATTAAGTATAATTTATAAGAGATATCGTACCCCAAAAGTTAGTGATACCTAAGTATGTGTCTACGCATAACATGTTAGCTAATCATTTAACTAAACTTATCACGAGAAATGTGTTTATGGGTCATGTTAAATCCATGGGATTATGTTGGTCATGATTATATCACTTGTATTGTTCTTTTATTAACTTATATTGAATAAATACATTTTGATTTGGAATCAATTATTTGTATTTGAAGCCTTACACTTATTCATAAATAAAACATATATGTCATACGATTAGAGATATTGGCCTACTCATACAGGCAATTGCCTTTGATATTTAAAGATGAGATTGCTTATTTGTCATAACCAAAGGATGTTGAACTTAAGCTTGTGTCGACTTGACTAATAATCAAGTTAAGATCATCAGTAGCATGATCAAGGATTTTATTAGTAACCCTATACCCGTAAGATATGTGAGACCTTGATAAGCACTGGGAGATGACGGCTATCAAGTGGGCTTAAGTTCAGGCATAGTTAAAGGAACTGTGTGCATAAACTAAGGTCTGTACGGTGTTTGAGAATGACACACTCTTTTTTGAGAATTGCCTTCATCGTAGAACGTGTTTCATACAATATTTGCTAGATGTGAAAGTAAAGAAAGTGAGTAAGAATATCCTTATTTCCTCACTGTATGAGTACTTTGAAGGTTAAAGGAGCTTTCTGAGAAGCCTCAAGGGACTTCTTCATATATCTTGAAGTGACAATTCAATATCTGCTATCTTGACATTTTATTAAAGGGTTATAATTGATAAGACCTAGCGAGACATGTCAGAAAAGTAGTTGGTTGAAATAGATAGGTATGATTTGAGAAGTTGGACTAAATATTTTATTCATGTTAGAATTTACATATAATTGTCTGGCCAGACAATCATATTATGTTATGATAGTGAATATATGGTAGATGCGCAGGATTGAAAATGCTTAAATAATAATGTGACATAAAATCAATAGGGTAAATCGAGTTGTAATTTTTCCTTTAGGGTTGTAGCTTCAAGTATCCTTAACAGGTGCATGGTTGAGCTCCCAAACCGCAAGGTTAACATGCAAGTCGCATGATCCATTTGGCTATATGATTGAAATCTAAGATTTTTCTTAGTTTTCATATATATATATATATATATATATATATATATATATATTCCAAAGCCCATCATCTGTGAGTGAGAGATATTGAATGTTGCCACCCATGATGGGCAGCAATGTTGCCATGAGGGGCGATGTTGGAAAAGTCGTGTCTCATTCATTCGACATACCTCTTCCCCATTTATAAATAGGGAACGTAAATGGGTTGAAGGAGTGGGTAAAAATGAATATCTTAGAATAATTCAAACCATCTGGATTGTGGAATAGAGACATTTTCACCTATGTGATTTGTCATGGACTTGTTAAGGGCAAGAGGTGTGCGAATCGAAGTTTAAGGGAGATGGGCGATCTAAAAAAGTATGTCTCCGCTATCATTATCCTCCATTATGATTACCAACAAATCTAATTTGTTCCTTTTAGTAGATCAACTAAAGCGGTCTATAAAATTACTTTTGTTGCCTTCTATTACAACTAATTTTCCATGGGTCTGTTAATATCAAAATTTGATATGAGGGAATGAATGGGGGTGGCGATGACAGTGTATATCAGGCCTTTTCTCCTACTATTCACAAAACTAATCTTTTTGCCCCCACTAAGGTAGAGCCAAAAAAAATTGAAATAAATCTACTACTTGTTACCACATCTTGAGCTTGTTGATTACAGGCTTTGGCTTAGAATTCAACATGGTTTTTGCGCACCAATCTAACTGATTTGTTGAGAACATGTGAGAAAGAAGATATCAATGCAACCAAGTCATGATCCTCCAATCTTGATCGAGGCATGACTACACTTTGATTTATTTATCATAATGTTCCTTCACCTCAAAGATATTAGTCTCATTAAGTGGTAACGAAACGCATGGCTAGCAAAGAAATCAGTTAACTATATTTGTCAAAAGTTACAAATGATCAAAAGCTACCAAGTTCTCAGCTTGCTTGAAGGCTAAGAAACAAAAGAGGAGAAGACCTAAAAAGTAACACAGTAGGCCAAAATGCTTTTCTTTCTTCTTCTTCTTATTTTTTTTTATGAGAAAAGAAAAGATTTTGCTGCTGATGCTGACGATGGATGGATGCAGCATGGGCAGAAAGATTGATCAGGTCGTTTATTCAACATTTGCTATCATGCCATGACGATGCGACTGTTGAAAGGACGTTATCCTTCTCTCTCTCTCTCTCTCTCTCTCTCTCTCTCTCTCTCTCTCTCTCTCTCTCTCTCTCTCTCTCTCTCTCTAAC